>MU228387.1:33140-51396 GCA_018584345.1 Thuja plicata | reverse complement strand
TTAACCTTGCACCACTACACACAAACCCTAACCAGAATAGGGCTCCAGAACATCTCGAAGCAGACCATGAACGACACGACAAGCTCAACAAAGTGTGTTCTTCTTGGAGCGGTTTGCGTGACACGGGTGCCATAGCGAGAACTTTTCTTTTTTTTTACCTTTATGCACGTGTTGGTCGAAATTTCGACCAACACGGGCATAAAAGTAAAAAAAAAGAAAAGTTAACTTTTATATTGCGACCAAACAAAACAATTTTGCAAGTTGGTCGAAAAGTTTGGTCGCAATTTAGGGTCAAATCTATTAGTGCTTAGATGTCTTAAATACTTTAACACTATTACTTGATTAATTAAGATATTCTTCTGTAACTCGGGTGTCAAAGAAATCTTTATAATATCGAATGCAATTATACTTTAGTGATTAAGTGCAAAAACATAAAGCATGAAACAAATAACATATACACAGGTGACACCAAGATTTAACGTGGAAACCCAATATGGGAAAAACCACCAATGTAACTAGTTACTATTTTTCTTTCTTCTAAAGTGAGCCCTATTAGGAGCCACCCCTATTAATGGTTACAATAACACACTGTTAGATGTGAACCTGATAAAGGATTTAATCACCCAGTGAGGAGTGGCCTTGTTAGAGGTCTCCAATACTTTAACATAGAAATGCCACCTTGTGAGAGGATTTTCAAAAAGACTGTTAAGTCTACTCTGTTAAGAGATTTGAGATCACTGCTACAATTTTTAGAGAGTACCAATGAATTGACTTGTATGTGTAAGCAACTATCTTTTCTGATTCGGATCTATGTTCTGATTATGACTGGATCCTTGTTGGTCATATGTTCTATTGTATCTCCGAGTGATCTGTACTCAATCAATATCCTATCTGATTTCACCTTCACTCTTCATGTCATAGAATTCCACACTTCTACTTATCTTTAACTTTTGCACTCTTACTTACACATTCACACATTCAATCCAAACTTGACCTTTCATATATATGGTAAGCCATGTCAATTCAGCTTGAATATACTTCTAAATTTAATAAATCACAATTCATTCAGCCTCATATAACCAATTAATTATATAATGTAAATCATTGTTAGTCAGCTGACACTGAATGCCTGACCATGACTAAAATTCCCGAGTGACTCGATCAACACTGAACTTTTTCAATACCTGACTGAACTCGGTCAATAATAAAACAACTCATTCTATTTCACCAACTATCCTTGGTCTGAATGTAGACATTTTTCTAACATCACTATATAAGTGTAAATACACGTGTAACATCAATGACAATACACAATTGAATAATTTTGTTCAACAATATTTTCTATATTATCAACCTAAATTGAACAAATATGGAGTCCAATTCTGTTTTCACAACAATTGAGTTTGAAGGAGCTTGATTTTTGGTGGTTTGGTTTGGGTTTCCATTTGTATGAAACAGAATTTATTGGGCTCTCAGGGAAATAATGGATATAATTATATACTTAAAAAGTGATGATTTTGTTAATGGGTCCTTGGTCAGCTGGTGAAGTTGAAGGGTTCTTAATGAACCCTCCAGGAATCATGCCCTTCTAAGCTATCAAAAAAAGATGAGACTTAGATTGTGTCCTTGAAAAATTTGGTAGAATGGACACACTTACCTTCTCTTCACCCAGCTTAAACAATAGTGTGTGCTGTGTTAAATGGGTCCAAAATTAGAATTATGTTTCCATTTCAATTTTGTCAACTATTTTGGACATTATATGATAGGATGCTGAATATGGTATGCAGCGCAAAATAGGTACATTCACGAGTGAATTTAAAAAAAATATTATTTTAATGATGTGACTACTTCTATCTATTCATATGTTTTGTAATAAATGGTAAAATTTGAATCTATAAGCTGGAGAATTTTTTTTAAGTCTATCTTACCTCAAATTCAAGTTCAGTTGTTACTTTTTTTTTGTTTAAATCTTTTTTTTTTATTTGATATATGAAAAGTTAAAAATTAGAAAAATTAAAAGTTAGTATTTATCTAGAGGTAAATATATGTGTAAATTCTATTTAGAATACCTTTGGTCTGATGGAAAAGGTGAGAAAAATTGTATGTTGTTAATTGGAAGTAGTGATCGCTAAGCAAAATGGTGGCCTTGGGCTAAATGATCTCAAGACTCAAGGCATTGCCCTTGCTGCAAAATAGATTTTCCATGCCTTAGATAGCATGGAACCCTGGAAAGTGTTGGTTAGAAACAATATTGAGAGAGGTGTCCCTAAGAATGCTAAATCTTGGAAAGCCCTTCCCCTTGTTGATCTAGTGGCGGGTAGATTTCCTGTCTCCATGCAAGGCTCACATGTCTTTAAATCCATTTGGAAATACTGGGAGCATATTAGACATCTTATTAGAAACTCTATTTTTAGGAGCAACGATACTACTCATGGGGAAAGATAGATTTGGTGGAACCTTTTTCGTGCTAACAAACCCTTAGCCCTCACCCAAGGCTTCTCAGCTAAGCTTTGGGCCAAATCTAGCATTAGAGTTTTTGAATAATTATTTGAAAATAATGTCATGATTAGCTGGGAAGAGCTCAACACTTCCTACAATCTCCCTCCCACCCATAAAAGAACTTACCATATGATAAATAATGCCTATGAGACCCTTTCTCTACCTTCTACTATTGATATTTAGTCTCACCGCTTCTTGGTATTCAAGTGGAAAGACGACTCTCTTCTGCCCAATGTTAAATATTGTGCTATCTATGACTTTCTCTCTAATCATGACTCTATAGTGAACAACGTTAACATGCTATGGTACTTGGATCTGCCTGATAAATCTTGGCATAAGTGTTTTACTCGACTATGGAAAAGCTCAGTTGCTCCCAAAATTCAATGTTTTAAATGAAAGCTTCTAATTGGTAGACTCCCCTTAAGGAAAAATCATCTCATTACTCACATGTGCTCGATTTGCAGACTTCTTGAAACTGACAGACATATTTTCTTTGACTACTCCTTCGCCAGGGAGGTTTGGTTAATGATTGGGTTTTGCATTCCTAACCATGTGAATATTTTTAATATTATTACTGGTCATATTGATGGATTAAAGAATGATGCTAATATTTTTTGGTTTATCTTATCTTCCTATATTCTTTGGTTCATTTGGAATCTTTGAAATGAGGACAATTTTAATGGTAATGGCATATGTCTTGCTGAGTCATTTTGTAGACTCACTTTTTTAAAATTTCTTTGCAGGTTTGCTTCTTGATGAATGTTGAAAGGCATAAGTTCCTCCGGTTACTATAAGATGGCCACGCCACTATGATCTTATATGAAATGAATAATGGTTATGAGTGGAGGAGGCTCGCGACCAACCTGACGTCCTTTGAAGAGGCTCTCATGAACTTGCAAAAAGAGATTAACAATAATAGGATGCCCGAGGTTGACGGCATTACCATGCTGGCTCAGATTCAAGAATGAAAGAAGGTGATCTGGATGGTAGGGGCCCAAGGCTAGATTGCTTGGGTCGATCCTTTCGACCACATTCTGTAGTAGTGCTTTTCTCTATTCCTTTCATTTTTTACTTTGGTTTGGTTGGTGTAATGTATTCCTAATACTTGGTGGTTTTAATGGTTGAGGCTTAGCCTCCCTTGTTTACAACTAGTTGTATTTTGTTTATTCTCGATCTTTAATACAAAAAATATATAATTGATTAAAATAAAATTTATTTGTAAAATATTGTTTAGATACATGTTTCTAATTATATTTTAAAATAATTATATTAATTTAAAATATTTTTTATAATTTTAAAATAGTGTTTTGTATATATATTAATACATTTATGTAACACATATTTAAAATTAAATTTAACATATTTTTTTGAATGTATAACTTATCATATGATTGAAAAAATAAGTTTAATAAAATTATTAATAAAAAAATTTAAATTCAAACATCTAAACATAATCCTCATATATTTTAAATACATATGTTTAAATATAATATTGGTAAATAAACACAAAATACAATCTTACAATGTTAAAAAATTCTATTAAATTAAATTAATTTCAAAATATATGAAACATAAAATACTTGAAATTTTTTTCCTATTACTATATTATTTAAATTATATAATATCTATAAACATTTTTTGTATTTAATAATTCTATTTTATATAAAAATATTAAAAACAAAATTTATAGAAGATTTGCACCTACATATGCATAATAGCTCAAATCTTAATCCTAAGCTCATGCTAATTCTAATTTAAGTCTAGCAGTAAACATAATTCATCAATAAACCAAATTAAAAACTACGCTTAATCCAAATTATAGCAAACTGAAATTTAATCCTAAACCAAATTAGAAACTAATTGGAATGCTACACTATATTTAATTACAATTAATGTTATAATGTCAACTCAAGCTCTTATTATCAAAATTTGTCAACTATTTCATACAATAACATTATATTTACATCCAAGAAGAATCAAAATTAAAGGCAGACCATAAAATAGCACACAGTAAATAGATGTTACATAAATATGAAATAATTATTTGAATCTCATATGTTTATTTACATTGCAAAGAGTTATATTTGATTGCTTAGTAGTTTCTAAACAATAATTTAACATATTATTGTTTAAGATGAGCAAATAGTTTGTTAAAATTATAAATAAAAAAATATGTTAAATATTTTATTCAGAAATATGTTAAATTACTATAAAGAGATATGTCACACATATTTTAAATATAGAAAATTCAATATTTATATTAGTATATAGAAAAAACGTAACAAATCTATTAAAATAAAATTATTATTTTAAAATATATAAATATTAAAATAAAATTATTATTTTAAAATATAAATATTTATATATTATTTTAATCAATTATATTCTATCTAAAATAACCTTAATATAATTTAAATCTATATTAACATCAAATACTAACTTAAAGTTTTAAAATTTTAATTTTAATAATCATTTAAATATTATATCAAATAAGAAACATATTATAATGCATTTTAAAAACCCTCAAACCTTATTAAAAATACTTAAAGTAAATATAAACTAATAGAATGCCTAATAGTCTATATTAAAATAAAATTCTTTAGAAGAATTATCTCATTTCATTTAGTATATCTCACAATGAAGACGTGACCAAAATTGTATTTATTATATCCGCTAACGAATGCACTATATTCTTCCCTGACATGCATAGCATCCAAAAAGTCTGTCAAAATTAAAATGGGAATGGAATGAACTAAAAGAGAATTAGAGTTCCCAAGTGAAACCTGCATATGACTGCACACACTAAGTTAATGCTTAGTGTGTGATGTTACCCATGTTTTCCCATCGAATAGCTAAATTGACTTTGTCAATGATGTATCTTCTATGTAAAAAAAAGTAACTTAAGTTTGAAGATACTTACTGATAAATAATAATTAACTTAAAATAATAGAGTTTAAAAATCTAAAAAATAGAGTTGCCAATTGCTTCTTGATTGGATTGTATCTAATCTTTTTGCATCAACCTTTCAGATCTTTCACCTCCTTGAGCTTTCTTTCATCCTGTTGATGGATCACAAGGTGTGATCTAAAATGTTTATGCAAAAATATCAGACACAATCCAATCCAGAAGCAATTGGCAACAACTATGATAGATTGTAGAAAATTGATATTTTAAACTAAAAATAGAGTTCAAACTTATAAAAACTGATAGATGATTATTTTGTTGTCAAGATTTTTATTTACTTTGTAAGAAGGGTCTCAATGGTCTATTGTGAAATCTCACATAAAGAGTTAATATTACCTCCAAGCATAAGCATATGACTTTTATTTTCCTTCCATAATATTTATCATTATCATAATTGGATTTAGTGTTTATAAATTTCGTTAGAAAAATAGTTGAAATTTCAATAGAAACCCCTTTCGTTTATTTCTTTTGGATGAGACCCTTCATCTTACACAACCAATGATTTTATTAAACCTTAAATCTTAACCTTCCCATCACCCTATTTTCACACTTATTAAATTGAAACTAGAGATTGGGCTTCTATTTTCACTTGATGATTATCATCTAATCAAGTTTTCACTCATTTGCTTAGCTTTCTTTCTAAACACAATGATATACACTAATTATTTTACATGAAAAGTACTTTTAAAAGAAAGTTCGATCTACAATGTTTCATTCAAAATAATCAAATAGAAACTCAAAACTTTATGAGCTATTTTTGCATACATAAGAAGATAAGATTTTGATAGAGTGAATGATTGTGTTACATAAATATGCGATCCTATTAAACCTCATAAATTTATATTGAAAATTATTAGAGGCTTCATTAATTTTTAAATAATCATAAACATTACAATTATTAAATTAAACCCAGGTTTCCCATTATTAAACAAAGATTATATAATCCCAAATGTATTAAATAAATTTAGAAATTAGATGGTTAGATCAATGAAAGGAGTCGATGGGTACATGAAAATATTGTTCTTTTATAAAGAACTATCGTGGCCCATACTTCCTCATAAAAACACAAACCAACTTTAATCAAAATTAAACTATGGGTAAGTGCATCAAGATGGTGTGCAAAAAGTGGCCACCCACCTGAAAAAATAGAAAAAAACACTCCTAACACGATTGGCTTATGTTATATAAAAATAACTCGATCACACTTAGGTTTGGAAAAATTCTAAGCCAAGAAAAAGGCTAGTTAATAGGATTTGATAACAAGGTTGTGGCTTGGGAGCTTCATTTACTTCAATTTCCCTCCTTTTTCACATGTTTTGTTTTTTAAAAGAGGTTTCTCAACTTCCTCTTTGTTAGGTTTACACATCATGAATTGGGAATTTGTAAAAGTGCCTCCATAATTTCACATCTCTTTTGAGATTTATAACTAGATATAAGGTTTTTGTATTTTTGGACAACATTAAGATATGTTAGTTTAATTTATTTTCTTGTGTTTTTATTGTTCTCAGAGACATGCACATTTATTGAAGAAGAAATTATTTTATAGGTGATGTTTTGACACGTTGAGATCTCTTCTTTTGAGTGTTATTAGCTTTCTTTGGTCATGTACCTTATCTACATTGGGAATGACTGAGATTTAAGACCAAATTTTTAAAAATATATAAAGTGTTGTTTTGCACTTGATTCTTTACACTTTTGAAAATAGAAATTTGTATTTTTGGTCATTTTAATGTAAGTTATGTTTCATGCCCGAATAGGCATTTGATTTTCAAGATGTACTCGCTTAAAAATTTATTAAGGAAAAAGTAGTCAACAATAAATTTAAAAAAAATACGTAACTTCTATGTCTCACTCTTAAATATCTTTCTACTAAAGGATTTTTCAAAATACTAAATCTAACTATGAATTTTTGGATAGAATTTGACTCTCTTAATCGTATCCATTTTTAAAAAACTTTAGTAGTTGAGAAACTAAACTTAGAGTATTATATATTTTTTTTATTTTCACATCTTTTAATTTTGAGTGCATGACTCTCAAATTTTTCTTACGAATTTAGGTTTACCTAATATCAGAAAATAAAATGGCCACTTATACCCTCATTTGCACACCATCTTGGTGCACTTACACATGAGTTAAATAAACATCTTTCTAATAATGAAATTTAAAAAGAATCAATATTTTTCTAGATATATTTCATCAAGTTTAGCAAATCGTCAAGAGTACAAGTAGCTTGTCCATGTAGTTAAAAATTATATAATTTGCAACATCTACATCCATCACTTGAATGATGTTAGCAACAGTCATAATAAGTACATCTTCAAGATATTTTAAACATCATCTAATTAAAAGGAAGCTTATGCCTCTAAGGTCTCCATCTTAAAAAATTTGTCATTTTCAAGGTTCTCATCACCTCTACAAAATTGCTTTAACATCTCGATGGTAGGAAGTAATGAAGGATAACTTTGCTCCATCAAAATAGGAAAGAGTTAGGAAAAAATTGAGGGGTTTAAGGTTTATAAAATGAATACAAACTATTAAAAGGCTTGGAGGCATTTTAATTATCAGGAGATGTCTTATTCGTAATGGTAATCTGACTAGGAAATAAAATTCTTCTAGACTTGTGTGCATGGATCTTGCAAATTGAAATAATTTCAAAATAGTCAGAACATAGTCTAGCACAATTCTAGACTTTGAGAGGGAATATAGATGTGTTAATATTCAGACCATCAAATCCATTAGGGACTATTTATGTTTTTTATTTAAGAAAAAATAGGTTTCGAGGGGACCCAAAACCCCTTACAACAGATTACATAAGATTTTTAGAGATAGTCTCTAGAGGGACACCTAAAAAAATAATAGCTGCTAGAAAAGACATTTCCAGTAGCACCAACTCCCGACCAATGAGCAATGAAAAGAAAAACACACCAGACATAGAAAACAACATCACGAGAAGACACATAAATAGAGGAGGTTGCTAGGCTAAGTCCTTCAGAGCTTAAGCCAAATGATTTTCAATAATGGTGACTTCCTCAACCGTGTCCTTTAAAGACTTGGAAGTAGAGGAATTTCTTTGACTTCGCTTCTTCATACTGGCACGTTTACGTTTGCCTGGGCTGCCATCAACATCTATCACAGTATTTCCCGCACTCACAATCTCTTTGTTTTCCATGGCCTTGGACACCCTATTAATGTCTTCCATAATCTCTTTTATGTTTACATCGCTCTCCCTAAGGATGTCAATAATTTTTTTTTTTTTTTATCAGTAATATACGCTTTTGACTAGAGAAATAACCATTGAGGCCACAAATCTAGGGGACGTCATCCCCATGAAACCAACACATCAGACTCGCGATCCAGATAGCCCACCAAGGACATTAGCCTGGGTCGTCTGGTCTACGAGCACACCAAGACCAGTGAGGGTCTAACAGCTGGATCATGAACACCAATCTTCAACCTCCTCCATCACAACAGTGCACTCCCTCATCAATGATCCTTTCCGACTCCTATGACTGCTATGCAGAGCATACACCGAGTGCTACCTGTGAAATTCAAACCCTAAATTATGTTGACCAACAATTCCTTCCGACTCCTGTGCCCAGCATATACTGTCTCACTTGATTGCACTTCCTGTGGTTCGAACATTGAACCTCCCAGTTACTGGGGCTCGCAGTCACCGTTGCGTTGTGAGCTCATGCTCAAGGATGTCAATAAGTTATTCTTCATGGATCTTGAGCTTACCAAGAATCTCATCCACTTTCCCTTCCAAATTTTTCCTTTCAATGATCTCGTTATCAAGGTACTCGAATAGACAAGCTACTTTTCTATTTAGACTATGGATCTCGTTGTAAACCCAGGTCTCAATGTCTAGAGTACAATTAACCTTAAACTTAGCCTTACCCAAAAAATCCAGCTGAGCCTTCAACTTCAAACCTGGAGGGTCCCGACGGAGAGGTACTGAACCCTTCATTTCCCCTTCCATCGTGGTCTTAGGAGCTGAGAAAGCAGGTTCAAAGTGACCCGCTGCAAAGGCCGAGCTAAGGTTCTCCTTAACGTGCTAAGTCCTACTTTTTCCTTCTCCTACATTCTTGTGCTTCTTTTCCAATGTTCTTTCTTTTCATATCCTCTTTACCACTTTGCTTTTTCCCTCTCTGCATATGTTGATATCCTTTATCCTTATTTTTTCTATCCACTGCCCTAGTCTTCTTAGAGGCACTAGTAATTGCCCACGTTTTCATCCCAAAGTGCCTAGGGGACTCAACTTTATCGTTTGTCTCCATCCATTTAGTATCCTCTTGCATTGGGGTTTCCTACTAATCAGGGCATGTTTATGTTAACCATAACACTTTGATTAGTTGTAATTCATAAAATCAACAGTTTCTACTGAGTTTAAAGAATGGAACATTTTGAGTAAAAAGATTGAACTGAATCAACGCATCTATGCTATCCCAAAGGGAACTTTTAAAATATAATTTGTTAGCATAAGATTCATACAAGCTAGGAGATTTCCACAATCCATGAGATCATCTGACAAGTTGTTTCTGATTTAATTGTGTAAATATTTTTGCATCAATGTTTCAGATCACACTTTGTGGTCCATCATTAGGATGATACTAAGAGATTTTATTCCATGGTCTTTTTCAGCATCATTCTGATGATGGATCATGGACTGTGATCTGAAACATCAAGATACAAAAATATTTACACAATCGAATCCAGAAACAACTTATCAAATAAGATTCATAATTATGAAAATTAATAATCATATTTCACCAAAGAAGAGTCTAGGAAAAATGAAAATAAAATAAATAAAATCAAAGCAAAGATAAAAACTAGATGAAAACTGAGATGCATTTAAACTGTCATGTGTGTATTTACAATAATTAATTGCATCAAAGTTTAAAACATCAAGAAAGAGCTGCTCAATGATTACACACCCACATAAAATACCAAAATTTATAAACCTTTATTTTTTAACTGCAAACTTACTATATCCCGTTGTTGCAACCAGCAACATGAAAAGATCTATCGTGGAAGAAGAATTGACATTTTTGACATTTATGCGAGATGCTGCACAAACAAGGAAATTAGCAAATAGGATGAAGAAATTTATTTGCTTTGTTAAATCAGCTTAGCAAGGCGGCTGTTAAGCATAGTGCATGTAAAGTAGAGAGAGGATAAAAAGGACAAGTGACAACTGTGGATAGCTGTGTAGCAAAGAGGAAAATGTCTGATCTAGGCATTGGCAGTTACAGAAGCAAGAAAACATATACTATCTATTGCGCCAACCATCGCAATAATGTGGGGAAATTTAAAGGAGCTGTCGTATTGGTAATACAGATTATTGCACACAATGCACAGTGAACCAGGGATCATTGACTAATCTTGTTTAGTAACAAATTCCTTGACAATTTTCAATCAAATCTAAAATACTTTCAAATTATGAGTTATTTGGGTTGTAATATTTCACCAGGAGGTGCGGGGAAGAATATACATGAGTGGTGAGAATTAAGGGGAGAAGAACAAAAGATGAGAGAAATTCACAACTAGAGATTTGTAATAAAATCATCGCAAGTTTTAAATAAAAGAAATTTTGAAATTCTTCAAGTTTCAGCATTTTGTAGTTTGAATGTAGTAGACTGAATGGAAATTTAAGGTATTTGGCTGCAATTTTCCTTGCTTTTGAAGGCTCATGATTAATGGGCTACCAAAACCTATTCTTAGTTGTCAATACTAAAATTAAAATGGTCTAATCTATTACTAGTAGCAAAAAATATTATCCACATGATCAATATAATAGCATCCTACAATATTACTAGTAACAAATATAAAACCTCCAGCCGACTGTCCATTTCACCTGCAGCCTCCTGTGTTTGTTTATCTGCAACCTTCCTGCACAAATGCTAAATTCGAGAAACAAATGTCTAACACTACTATTTTCCTGGCTAACTCTTTTCAATCATATAATTAAATACAACTACATAAGGATAATGCATTCGTTAAATGATCTACCACGTTGATCTAGCTTTAATTTAATAGCAATTGCATGTGCCTGGTGATAATTTAATTGATTGTTTCTCTTTCACAATAGGCTTGCATGAGTCATGGAGAATGTGAGCGAGTGTTTGCAGAGATACCATAGATTTGGCAACAATGGTTCCTCTCATATGAAGGATTGATGGCGGCTGTAAAGAATATCCCTGGTCATTTGCAACCAGGGAAACAGGGGGCACTAGTACATTTGAGACCTCTTTTTGACGGCTATGTGTCGCAATTATGACACTACTTCGTCGGGAAAGTGACACAGACCGGTGTTACAGTTTTGGTGTCGGAATCACCGACGGTAGCAATGTTCATAATTATTGTGACAGTCATGACTGTCACAATATGCACCGGCTATGAGGGTTAGTATGCCTTCGTTACACATTATGAGTGTCGTAATTATGATGGGTATGCGATGGACATGTTGTACATGTGAAGTCTAGCTGTCAGATTATTCCGACATCTGGACGTCCCGTGTAGTGTTTTGGCGTCGGTCGTCCTCTGAATACCATCACAATTGCGACGGTATGCTATGTTTAAAAAAAAAAATTGTCATGTGCATAGAGTGAGACCTTAAAATATTGATCTTCTCTTTGTTTCGAGAACAATTTAACATTCTCTACTTAATAGGGCCAGCCATGTGAAGGTGGAAGCTCATCTGCCCCTCCTAGGAGCCTCTTATGACCCTTTATGGCACTTTAAGATCTCTCAGATGTAATATTAGGGATCGTAAAGGGTCATAAGGGATCCTGAGACACAACAGATAAGAAACATAAATGTAGGCATCATGGTCACAATTTTTTGGAGACACAACATAATTGAGTGGTTAACCCAGACGATGCAACACAACCTCTACTCCTCTAGTTCTAAGTTGGCACTGTAGGATCCAAAAACCATAGATAAGAAATAAATTTAGAGAGCAGATGAGGAGGGCCATAACGACCGAAATAATATAGGGACCCTGTATTATTTTGGTCATTATGACTCTCCTCTTCTCTCTAAATTTATTCCTTATCTATGGTTTTTGGATCCTGCAGTGCCAACTTAGAACTGGAGGAGTAGTGCTTGCGTTGCATCGTCTGGGTATACCATTTAATTATGTTGTGTATCTAAACAATTGTGACCATGATATCTACATTTATGTTTCTCAGCTGTTGTGATATCTACATTTATGTTTCCTAGCTATCGTGTTTATGTGCATGTTCTTTTCGTGTTTCGCTTCTTTCCCTTGCATCCAAACTAAGATTTTCCCACTCTGAATCAGGAATGCACATCCAGCTGCATAGAATATATAGTATTAGAAGGCCCTAGATGGGCACAAATTCAATGTACAATTATGGTCTTGTATAGATAAAGTGGAACTGGAATTTTAGCAAGGCTGGGAAAAGTTTGTGCATAATTATGAACTGAAGATGGGGAATTTTCTAGTGTTCAAATATGTTTCAAAATATTTTTTTAAAGTGAAGATATTTGATACACCAGCTTGTGAGAAAAATCAAATGGAAAGGAAATCATCCTTTCTTGGTAAGAAATAGTTTTGTCCAAGAAAGGACGATTTCCTTTCTATTTGATTTTTCTCACAAGCTATTGTATCGAATATCTTCACTTTAAAAAAATATTTGGAAACATATTTGAACACTAGAAAATTCCCCATCTCCAGTTCATAATTATCCACAAACTTTTCCCTGGCTTGCTGAAATTCTAGTTTCAGTTTAACTTTACAAGACTAGAATTGTACCATTGAATTTTTGCCCGTCTAGACCTTCTAACACCATATGTTCTCTTGGTTGTTTATAAAATTTGGAAAAAAATGTAGGTGGAATGTGCTGTGGTAAACACAACGCACCTTTAGACTTTACAAATTGTTAACAGTATACATTTTTGGTTTTTGGCCTTTAGCATTTGGACCATGTTTTTATGGTCGAATGAAACCAAGGTTGTGCTTCTTCATCCTATGCATATTTAGTCCTTTCAAATCATAAAATAAGAATAGGATAAAGAAGCACAACCTTGATTTCAGTCCACCACAAAAATCATGGTCCAAATGCTACAAGACAACCAAAACGTAAACCTCTTTCCTCAGAATATGCATGGATAATGGGATGGAGAAAAATAGTCTTTATGATTGCAATTATGGCAATGTCTTTATGATTAAATATGTAGATTGCAGAGTAGGTGGTTCAAATTTCTATGAATAGGGGTGGCTTCTATTACACTTGTAGGCTTACTTGTCACTATGGTTCCTAGTGTATTTGAAAAAATTGAGCAGGCCAATATTTTGGTTTAGAGTGTCCTGATCAATGTTATGAAGATCAATCATAATCAGATTTACATAAGTTACATGATACATATGCTAAATATTTCATAGTAGACAATAAAAAATTAGAGATATATACAACTAAATACAAAAATATGACATGGTAGTAATGAATGACCCACCCTTGAAGAGAGAGATATAACCATTCATTGTGTAAAAAAAAGAGGCAAAATCAAAACAGCATAATGCATAAGGATATAAAGTTCATTGGCTAGATAAGTATGCCAACATAATGATACAAGATTATAAACAGTTCAATACAATGATAGTTAAGTTGCAAGATAGTCTTATCTAGTGAATATGTACATATACATTTCTATATGAATGCTTTGGGTATGTTAAAGAGTGGGCAAAATACATAGATCCAATAACAACAAATACATTACAAATACCAATCTCACGGTCTCAATGAAATAAATAGTGTATAAAACAATATATGGTGCACAACATCAGTAAGCATGCAATGAAAAAAATAACATTGCACGATGCCCAAGCTCAATTTCAAAACATTAAGTGTATTAATGTATGAATTAATAGCAAAAACCTCATTGATCATTAACTTTGATCATGTACCACATAGTGAATATCAATAGCAAAACAAATAAAGAGAGATCAAACACTTCACACAATGCCTTGAAGGTAATAGCAATGATGCCCTAGCTCTCAATCTCATGGGTCATCAAGCATTCCAAATGTAAAGATGTAAACAATGCTAGTATTAAAGAGTGAGCTCATAAACAATGCATGATGCCCTAGCTTGCAGCCCACGATCCATCAAGACATTTCCTCATGAATTGATCATAAATGGGGAGTACCACATAGTGAATATCAACAACAAAACAAATAAAGAGAGATAAAAAACTTCACACAATGCATTGAAGGTAATAGAAATGATGCCCTAGCTCTCAAGCTCATGGGTCATCAAGCATTCCAAATGTAAAGATGTAAACAATCTACAAACCATGATAATACAATCCAATATATAATGGAATGATAATTATTAATATTTAAATCAACTTTAAATCTAAATAGGATGCATTTTTACACTAGTTTATTTCTTATCTCATTTTGTCAACCCATTCAATCTTTAGACATTTAGTGCTCTATGCTATTTTTACAGTCTACCTCAAATGTCACATTTGACAACCCAAAACAAAATGATTGAAACGCTAAAATGGGGTCATACGGTCAACAAATTCAGCCCTGCTAAGAAATTAATTGCAGCCTTAGGTAAGAAAATTTTGATTGTCCTACAACAGACATAAGTGGATTAAGAAATTAAGAACCGGAGAAGAATGTTTTATAGACCACCAATGCACCAAAAACTATGAGTCTTGTCTACCTTGCCTACCAACTAACGTTTATTGTTATGCCCCAAATAAATTTTTGGAATGTGCTCCTCTAGTTAAACTAACTTTTGTGGATTTAAATACTCCATCAAAAAAGAAAATTGATTTGTGGATTTTTATGGCAAGTGTATCTATGTCAAATAGTATTGGAAGAATGGTCTTCTAGAAGTCTCAATGTTTCACATAATTTCCAGTGCTTCATTTGTGTGACAATAATCTGAAGATGGAAGCTCATCTGGCCCCTCCTAGGAGCCTCTTATGGCCCTTTACAACACTTTAAGACCTCTAAGATGTATTCTTAGGGATCATAAAGGCTCATAAAGGCTCATAAGGGGTCCTGGGACACAATAGCTGAGAAACATAAATGTAGGCATCAAGGTCACAATTTTCTAGAGACACCAGTCAATTATGTTGTGTCTCCAAAGAATTGTGACCATGATGCCTACATTTATGTTTCTAAGTTGTTGTGAGATTTAAATTCTTCTAAGGAACATGTTGTGTCTATGTGGAACTGCATAGGATCATCACCAAAGGGGGTTCAAGATTAGAGAACTCCCTTTCACTTAATAATTATGAAGCCATCAATGGTATACTAATTCTTTATGATTGTAAGTTTCCATTGATGGCTTCAAATTACCAAGCAAAAGGTGTACAAAATACTTAGTAGCCTCTAGAGCCTTTTGATTGAATGTATTATACCCCTAACATACTTCATGGAAACATTTTGCATCAGGATTACAGGGAAATGTAAACCAAGATTTATATAGAGAAAGGTGTTGCTCTTGGAAAATGGTTGATGGTGATTGATGAAGAAGATTTGAAAATGATGATTGATCCAATTCAGATTGGTGCAACATTTCCAAATCTTCTTTGAACTCATTACCTGTCAAATAGTCTATAGATGGTAATAAACAGTGCTCAGAACAGATGATATATTTATATATCACATGCTAAAGATCATAACATATGAGAAAAAAAAAATTGTACTCACAAGTGTAACAGATTCATCTTCTCGCTGAAGAGTTCAGCTAGAATTTTACCTGAAAGTTTGTTTAGGTTGAAGTAAAAATGAAAAATCTCTTATAAAAGTATTGGTATAATTTGGATAGCAAGGATCACCCAACTTCATAAAACAAGAATGAAAACATCACAACTTAAAAGTAGAAGACATACAGACCTATCTAGTGATCATATTCTGTTGAAGGTGGCACATGAAGCTGCTGCAACGACTACAGATAGTAAATTTTGTATCACTACCTGATGTCATTGAAGTGTTGACCCGAGGTTGAATCCAGTATGCCCCTGTATGATCCAGAACCTGCAAGGAAGGAAAAGATGGGGTTAGATCCAAAGGATCTAAGAAATGTATGACACCCTATTATTGATCCTCATCTACAATTATGCATGTGCATAGTCAAGCCATATACTTCTAAAAGGAACAAGGATAAAATTTACAAAAACCCATCCAAGAGTTAGACATCATAAATCATAAATAAGGTTAACTTTTTTGAAATGTTATACCTTTTTTCAAAAAAACTTTAATACAGTTAATTGTTTATGTTTTTTAATTTTATATAGAAAATCATAACGAAGTCATAAACAACAAAAATTTCATGAGTTTATCAAAATGTCCAACATATCTACATAAAATATTATAAAAAAATTTTAATATCTACCATAGCCCTCCATTAATCACATTTATGCATATGGTCCCAACAAAGTAGTGCACAAACTACACAAAGAAGGCATCGCAGAAACATGATTTTTGCTTTCGCCATTGAAGCAATCTCGACGGAACTAGCTACCTCTCAAGCCTTACACAAGTTGCACTCATTTCCTACATCAGGTATAGACATAGATGGGGTAGATGTAAATGTGGTTTCTTCGACCCACCAAAAGTATTAACATCCACTATTTCCCTACAATACGAAATCTACATTAGTTCTTCCTAAAATGATTATAACTTGTCACATTACTTTTAAACATAAAATATAATTCCATATCCAGACCTTTTCCCTATTTGGGAAACCCCAAAATTGATGCCCAACATTACTTGTTGTGCGTGACGTCTTTAACACATAAGGGCCAACGCCACATTGACACATAGGCACATTGACCGAAGCCATCGATGCTATATCGATAAACATTGTATTGTCATTCCAACATATCATTTTGTTTATTTGATCATTTTGTTCATTCATACCAATTATAATTCCAATAAAAATCAACATACTAATCATGTCGACAACATCTCAAATCAAATTTAAAAATGAATATTGTCAATCACAGTACAAAATCATAATGCTTTGTATTTGATTATATAATGAAATTGAACAACATGTAAATGCAACATCCTAACTACACTTGATGGAAACCATAAGCATAGTTGTGATTAGGACTTTTATTCCTTACCACAAATTGAAATGCATCTAAAGGCATCTACCATTGGGGGCATGTCAAATTGTGATATTGCTATCAAGATTCAAGTGTAAATTTTGACATTCACTAATTGCCTTGTGTCAGCTATAGTTAACAAACTAATCTCACAAAAATTGTTGATGTTTCGAAAATTCCTCTCATTACTTATTCTCTTCTTGAAACAATTGGGAGTACCTGGGAAAGATGAGTAGGCTCTACTATACCCTTTTCCATGTCCACTACATGCACGGCTAATTTATTCTTTGGTATCTCCATTTCTCATCATGCTTCGTCCTTGTTATATTCGTGTCAAAAATATCGATATTTAGAGTCTACTCACTTTCCTAGGTACTCCCAATTGTATGAATTAGAGTTGAACCATGTGTCACCTACACTCTTGGAGTTCATCGTCAACACATCAACTATTTTCGTGACATGATAAGCAATTTGTGCATGTCAAATTCATGGATGAAACATGGGTCAATGAGTTTGACTCAAAAAACTATACACTTGAATCCAGATAGCAATATCACAAGATAACTGAAAAGTTTTGATGAAATTTTAATGGGAGATGTAGTCAGGTATAAAAAACAATGGTCCATGAAGAACAAAAGAATGACATCAAGCATTCAAAATGCAAAGATGTAAACAATGTCAGTATTAAACAGTG
>MU228387.1:4404-26359 GCA_018584345.1 Thuja plicata | reverse complement strand
AGATTACATGTATATACTATATATATGCCAAATAACTTGTATATACTATACAAGGAAAGGAACTGAAAGATAAAATCATCTGGGTTGTTGTGAGCATAACCAACTTTCAGAAGAATATGCAAGAGTATAGGCATACATAAGAGGATGAACATAAACAATAAGGGTACCAGACATTGCCTGAAGTGATGAATTATTGACCTGGGTATGAATCCAGTGTGCTCCTGTGTGTTCTAGATCCTGCAAAGAAGAGAGAGATGGTGGTTAGATCAAGAAGATCTAAGCAATGAATGGCATCCTATTACTGATCCTCATCTACTATTATGCATGTGCATATTCAAGCCATACACTTCTGAAAGAAAAACCATGCTACAGGACATGTGCACTCAGAAGAATGTTGCAGAAAAGAAAGAAGACACCATGTTTTTCCTCATGAAATTATCATAAATGGGGAGTACCACATAGTGAATATCAACAAGAAAACAAATAAAGAGATATCAAACACTTCACAGAATTCCTTGAAGTTAATAGCAATGATTCCGTAGCTCTCAAAGCTCATGGGTTATCAAGCATTCCAAATGTAAAGATGTAAATGAATTCTAGTATTAAACAGTGAGGTCATAAACAATGCATGATGCCCTAGCTACAACCCGCCAGCCATCAAGACATTTCCTCATGAAATTATTATAAACGGGGAGTACCACATAGTGAATATCAACAACAAAACAAATAAAGAGAGATCAAACACTTCACACAATGCCTTGAAGGTAATAGCAATGATTCCCTAGCTCTCAAAGCTTTCAGGTCATCAATAATTCCATATGCAAAGATGTAAACAATGCCAATATTAAACAATGAGCCAATAAATAATGCATGATGCCCTAGCTTGCAGCCCATGATCCATCAAGACATTTCCTCATGAAATGATCATTAGCAGGGAGTACCACATAGTGAATATCAACAGAAAAACAAATAAAGAGAGATCAAACACTTCACACAATGCGTGGTAGGTAATAGCAATGATGCCCTAGCTCTCAAAGCTTGCGGGTCATCAAGAATTCCATATGCAAAGATGTAAACAATGACAATATTAAAAAATGAGCCAATAAATAATGCATGATGCCCTAGCTTGCAGCCCGCGATCCATCAAGATATTTCCTCATGAAATGATCATCAGCAGGGAGTACCACATAGTGAATATCAACAGAAAAACAAATAAAGAGAGATCAAACACTTCACACAATTCCTTGAAGGTAATAGAAATGTTGCCCTAGATCTCAAAGCTTGCAGGTCATCAAACATTTTAATTGCAAAGATGTAAACAATGCCAGTATGAAACAATGAGCTCATAACAATGCATGATGTCCTAACTTGCAGCCCGCGAGTCATCAATACATTTCCTCATGAAATGATCATAAATGAGGAGTACCACATAGTGATTATCAACATAAAAATAAATAAAGAGAGATCAAATACTTCACACAATGGCTTGAAGGTAATAGAAATAATGCCCTAGCTCTCAAAGATCGTGGGTCATCAAGCATTCGAAATGCAAAGATGTAAACAATGCTAGTATTAAACAGTGAGCTCATAAACAATGCATGATACCCTAGCTTGCAGCCCGCGATCCATCAAGACATTTCTAGTATTAACAATGCCAGTATTAAGAATGCCAACAATGCTAGTATTAACATTCATATTGTGCCATTAAATCAAAAAATTCCATCCAAATGAAGTTGAGTTAATGAGAATACAAAGATCGAATGCCTACTTGATCAAGTCAGGGCTACCTTATACCAAGATTCCAATCTTCCATAGTTAGGCCATCTTCACGCACGATGGTATGCAATCACGCTAAATTAGAAATGAGCCTTTATTTTTATTTATTTTTTTGTTTATAATCGCATGGGTGTTGCAATTCTGATAGTACCATCACTATTACGACACCATCAGGGGCACTTGGAAAAAATCACACACAAATGGTAGTGTCGTCACAAATTGGCATCAAAATCTGACCCAAAATGTTGTAGTAGGAAATGATTATCATAGTCATCTCCCTAGTATGGGACATTGGATTGACAAAAAAGGAGATAGAGGGTCGAATAGAGGCCATATTCAAAATCTGGGAACTTTTAAACGGTTACATTTGGGAACACAAGAAAAATAATTCTAGGAGTTGTACTCAGCATGAGCTTGCAAGGAGAAAAAAATATAGGACAAGATACCTCTTAGGGGGCCATAGGATTCATTGGTATCCCTCACCCATTAATCCTAATCTCGTCCCAATTTTTCCAACCACTAAAGTGGGAATACCAATCAAACCTCCCCTCCCAAAGAAGGCATGGTCTAACTTTCACTGGGAAATTTGCAAGAGATGAGTAGAACTACTCAGGAACAATAGGGTGCTAGGATTTAATAGTGGAGTAAACAACACTTTTGGAATAAATCACAAGGAAAATAATAGGTAGAGGCCTATTCTAGGTAACCTAGGAAGACAAAAGCAACTTCAACAGATTCAACTAGTAAGGAAAGATATTGATCCCTCCTCGAAAACAAGCTCTGAAGATACCCAGATTGATGAATCTACCCGGAAGAGTATGGAAGATCACTCTCTTCCTAGATTGGAGGAATTTTTCATCACCTTCTCTGTGCATACTCTGGATCAAAGGAGACATTTTCTGGTTTAACAAGCTCTGATTTGTAAATTCTAGAATACAAATTTATCCTATACCTAGTTTAGCTCTTGGGCTCATGCAAGCTAGCATAACATCTAACAGATATAATCTCTGGATAATGAGTTGGGCTATTATCTTTTTTTATTTTCAAAGATAAGAATAGCATAGATAAAACATTCAAAATCAAGGTGTTGTTTTATAACAATTTTTGGCTTCACATGCAACAATGGTCTCCTAACTTTGATATATCAAAAAATGTTATCAAGTTTATCCAAACATGGATCTCTCTGAATAACCTTCCTATGGAATACAAAGATAGAGAAACACTACAAATCTTTGCTAATAAATTGGGTATTTACAACAAGCATCATCAAAGTCATAATTAGGCTTCAATAATGCTTTTTTTACTCATGAATCTCACCAAAGAACTTCCAAGATCTCTCTAGATCATTTCAAAATTTGGATCTTGGGTTCAGGTTATTTATTTTGAGTATCAGTAGAGTTACCCCATGGAAACGCAAGTCTTAAAGGAAAATATAGGAACTGTTGTGCTAGATAGAGATCCTTAAGAAAATAAATTTCATGAGAATGCTGACGGGATCAGATGGGCTTATCTCCTTCAACGAAATTTGGTTTGGGATTTATTCCTAGAGGTAGGAGTTCCTGAAAATCCAACCTCACTTAGGATAGAATCGAATGCTGACACACACAAAGAAATCATGAAATAATTCCTTTGGTTTTTTTATTTGAAAATAAAAATCTTGACTAATCAGTGGATTATACCAAGAATATTTTTACTATCTCCATGTTCAAATCTGGGAGGAAATAACAAGGTAGCCCTGAATATGCATTTGTGGATAAACCTGGTGAAAGATGGATGGATGAGGAATACAAGGTCTCTTCCTAAGTGTAATAGGGTGGTGATTACTCTTCGAAATCCCATATCACCAACAAACTAGATGATGATAGAGAAGAGCTCCATTATTCCCCATAAGGATGATAATCATATTAACTTTATTCCAAGATTTAATCAGAAGATTGATAAACAACTTCTAACACAATGGTTTAGAGAGGTGCAAAAGGAGATAACGGTTCAGCTGACAGATCAAATCTTGGCAGAAGATGATAGTTATGATGGAAAATATATTCACAAGGTCATCGTGGAAACCCCTAATGGGACCATATCAATGGAACACACACCTTCTTTTGGTAGTCTTTCCCCAAATAAAAGGGAAAACTTGCCTATAGATATAGTTCAATAAGATGACATTTTTTAAACTAGGATTAGAGATTTGTTGGATCTTGCAAAGGCTGAGATGATCTATGGCCCCAACATGGAAAAGAATCAAGTGAACAAAAATCTTAGAACTGGAAATGTTTCTCCAAGCCCACTTTCTTCTAGGACGAGCTATACTTTGATTCTTCTAATGATAGCCTGGGCTACAAAAAATCTTCTAGACTAAGGGTGAAAGAACAAAGAGTTAACATGGCAGATCCAGGAGACACAATAAAGAAGTCAAGAGAAAGAAACAGAGTCAAGGGGGGTATTATTCCTTTAAAACCAATAACAAAGAGTTATCATTGTCAGGGGTCTAACTCAGTGAGCTCTACAAAGACTCAAACAGTGAATCAACCCTTTCAATCTCCTATTTCTTCAAGGCTTCAGGGATTTTACGAGCTCTTTGGTTTCTCAAGAAACAAATCCATGGTCAATGAGGCCAAATCAATATCGTTCATTGAAAGACTTTTAGATGCGGATTATGTTGAGGAAGAAGAGAGATGGAATGACAGTGAAGGCCTCATTTTCTATAATGATAATGTGGAAGATAAATCCTCAGATATTCCCAATGCTAGAGAGGCATATGATCCTTCCCCTACTCCCCTCTCTTCAATCTAGCCCTATAACTTAGACATTCATAAATCACTCTCCAATAATTCTCTCCCTTATTGTGGAGGGGTTAAAAACAAAGGTAAAGGTAGAAAATATCTTGCCACATTAAGATATGAAGATGGGGAAGATCATGATCAATCCAAATTCACAACATACTTACAAGTTAAGAAGGGGAAGTTCCTTCCCAAGTCACAATGACAGTTCTATCTTAGAATGTTAGGGGTCTCAATTCTCCTAACAATAATTGAGTAGTAAACCGCTACATATTATCAGCCAAATTAGATATAGTCCTCTTACATGAAACAAAAATGATCCTAGATCAATTATATATCTCCACCAAACCACTTGGAGTTTGGTTTATAGATGGGTTTGGCACAATTGGTTCTTTAGGAGGAAATGCAATCATTTGGAATCCTAGACAACTAGCTTGCGCAAAATTGGAGAAGAGCCCTAATTGGATAGGTGGTAAAATTAGAAGTTTAGTATCCAACTTAAAATTTTATATTTTAAATGTTTATTGTCCAAATCTTAGCAGGAGGAAAATTGAAGTCTGGGCAAAGATAAGCATATGTCTTCTTGCTTGAGAATATGGGAATATTTTTTTAGGAGGAGATTTTAATGACATAGTTCATCCCTCAAAAAAACTCTGGGGCTCACAAAAGGATTCACAATCTCAAACAAATTTCAAAGATTGGTTAAAATCAAAAAATCTAATAGAAATAGAATTAGATAATGGTTTGTATACTTGGACAAATAGGAGACTTGGGCCTAACAACATTGAAAAATAATTAGACAAAATTTTCTTCAAAGGTGACCTTACACTTTTTCCATTTGACTTCAAAGCATCCATCTCTCCAACTTCTAGATTTGATCATTTTCCCATTCAGTTGGAAATTTTTGGGGAAGATAAGCCTCTATAGTGCCCATTTAAATTTGCAAATTTGTGGCTTAAGGATGAATTTTTTTGAAATTTGGTGTCATATTGGTGGTTAGAATGCAGGATAAAGGGATAAAAAATGCTCTCTTTTGTGTCAAAACTCAAGTACATCAAACAAAATTTGCTCATATGGAATAGAACTCATTTTAAAAACAACTTCTCTTTGAAAGATGAGGTGGAGTAGAAGCTTAAGGATTTGAATGAAACCATCATGCAACAAGGTGTGAACAAGGAGCGGTATGAGGTGGAAAAATAACTTTTAAGGGATCAAGAGGATATTCTAGCTAAGGAAGAAATTTTTTGGAAACAACAGTCCAGCGAAAGTTGGCTGGAAGCAGGAGACAAAAATACAAAGATTTTTCATACTAGGACTAAAAAGTGCATTAGTGTCAATAGGAATCACCAGATTTTTAATGCAGATGGGATTCTTCATCAAGATCAGAAAGAGATTCAAAAGGAAATAGTCATTTTTTATACAAATTTCTTAAACCATTCAGATATTTCTTATCTTAATGCTCATAAGGATTTTCTTGCTGATATCCCAAAGATTATTTCTAATGATGACAATCTATTGCTTCTATTCAAATTTTCAGAGAATGAAATTCTGCAAACTCTTTCACTTATGGCTCCAGTCAAAGCTCCAGGGCTAGATGGATTTCCACCCTACTTTTTCTTGCACTATTGGCATATATTTTGGAAAGAACTCACAGATGCTTTGGAGGCAACTCGTTCCTCAGGTATATTTCTAACTGAAATTAATAACACTTCCATTTCTCTCATTCCTAAGATAGATCAAGCTAACTGGATGGATTAATTTAGACTGATAGCTCTTTGTAACACAATTTACAAACTTTTTTCCAAAGCATTAGCCAATAGATTAAAACTTGTCTCTGGTAACATTATTAGGGAAGAACAAACTAGGTTTGTACTAGAGATATCAATTCTTGATAGCATTATTATAGCTCAGGAAGTCATTCATTCCATCCAATGTAAAAAATAATCTAGTATGATAATCAAATTGGACATTAAGAAGGCCTATGACAGGGTGGATTAGAGGTTCTTAGCTAAATGTATGGAGAGATTTGGTTTTTCTAAAAGCTTGGATCAACCTAATCTATTATTGTATCTCCACACCAAAAATTTTGATCCTTGTAAATGGCTCCCCCCATGGTTTCTTTGAAGGGTATAATGGTATTGTACAAGGAGATCCCCAATCACCCTTTTTATTCATCATTATGGAAGAAGATTTGGGGATCATATTTATTAGTCTCCAGAATCAAGGTTTCATTTAGGGTGTGGAAATAACTTCTTCAGTTAAGGTAGTTACCCATCAACAATTTGCAGATGACATACTTATTTTTGTGAAGGTATCATCTGGGAGGCTTTATCAATCAAAAAAGTTCTAGACACTTATTCTTTAGCTTGAGGAAAACCTGCCAATAAAGATAAATCTCTAATCTTTTTCTTTCATACTAAAAATAAAATCCAGCAGAAGATAGAAAAGGTTTTGACATTTAAGACTAGTTCTCTCCCATGTTCTTATCTTGGTATCCCAATTGACAAAACATTGATAATAGCTCCTGTCTAGAAATAAATTAATGAAAGAATGGATAGAAGAATGGACTCTTGGAAATCTAAGTGGCTTTCTTGGGCTAGAAGAGTGTTGTTGAATAAATCCAAATTGGTATCAATTCCCATCTACTTAATGTCTTGCCTCTTACTTCCCATTGGTTTCTATATGGATATAGTAAAAAAACAAAGGAAATTCTTCTGGCAAGGAACTGACACTAAAAGAAAATTTTCTCTTATTTCTCAAGATATGATTAGAAGACCAGTAGAGGATGGTGGTACTAGAATTAAAAATCATCTTTGGCATAACCAGGCCCTTGGAGAAAAACTTTATTGGAAAATACTTAAGGATCATAATCTTAAATGGGTGAAAATTTTTGTCTAGATAAATATTTTCATCACGTAGAGGATGTCGAGGTGGTAAGAATGAAAGATCTTCCCAGAGGTTCCAGAATTTGGAATTTCATATCTAAATCAAGGTCACATCATGTCACGTCGACATTTATGAAGGAATTGCCTCCACTGTAGAGTATGACCATTTGAGATATGGAGGAGGTAATTTATAGATACAAGTGGCTTGTAGGAGGGATGTGAAGTAGGTTTTTTAGGTCATGCAATCATTCCATCCTTTTTCCTTCAAGATAGGGAATAGTTGAGTACTACAAATCTTTCAAGCAGTCACATTAAATTCAAAATTGATTTGATGGGCATAATTCTCTTCCAGTTACATCTATACCTCTTCATCTTGGAAAGAAGGACTTTATACATTCGAAAATGCCTCCTCTTCTCCTCTTACATAGAGGACTATCATCCTATGTCATTTGTGTAGGTTCATTCAATTTCTCTCCTTTTTAAGTGGAACAGACAATTCATTTCTAGTGAAAGAATAATGACTTCTTTTTGGAGGAGATTATCTTTAGTTAGACCCAAATTTTGAAATTTTCAATTCTCGGACTTCTTGGAGACTTGCCATTGTGACTTTATGGTATGAAAGTTACTTGAAACTGGTGGTGAAATGATCAAAAATAGCAAGTGGTGCACATTTGGCTTGTGGGATGGTGCACAATTTTCTAAGGCAGATATTAGGCATTTTTCTGGTGGCTTTGTATTTGGAGTTTATCAGAGCTAGTTTCTTCTATCAGAGCAGACCATAGCCTAGATTGAAGGGATATGATATATGGACACTCTAATTAAAATCCACTCAGAATTAGAGAAGATTGCCTTTGATAGCCCCATCACTACCACCTGACTCATGGAAGTTTGTAACTACCAACATCATCTTGTGCTACATGCAGTGAGAAAGGTACTAGGATTCAATTTCCTTAGCACAAATCATAGATTCTAAGTTAATTCAAATATTTGCGCTAGTTTTTTGGTGAGTATCCTGGTTGCTGGCTCCACGAAAATCATGGAAGAGGAGATTTGTAGCTGCTTGTTTGCAGAATAATATTTGGTGGGTCTTCACAAAGCTATCATCATTATTGGTGCCAACCTCGCCGCTCCACTTCCTTAGGATCTTGACATTTTTATGAATGTTGGAGAACCATTCCCTAGCTTTGGATCTGGACTGAGAAGGAACATTTATGGTGGGCCTCGTAGGCGTTTATTCATTCTATGGGGTTGGGAGTGGGAAGATCACTAACTTAGGAGGAACATAATGAAAAGAGGCATCCAATTCCTTACCAAATTCCTTGGTATCAAGGATGGACTGAGCGTTCCTTATGGGGATAACCTGGATGAAGCCATTACCTGGGTTTACCAATACAAATATGATGAGAAATTGGATGGTTTGGGGATCCTTGTTTCCTCAGAAAATAAGGAGGAAGATGAAGGAATGGGAGAAGAGGTTGAGGAAGAAGATGAAGATGACGAGGAAGAGGATGTTGCTGAAGAGGATGAAGATGAGGATCCAATGGATTATGATTATGAGAAACAAGAGGGAGACAACAATTCCCCTATTCAGTGTGAGAGTCCAAGATTAGATGACTCTACAGCAAGCACAGAAAATGACTCCACACTGGCATCAGATTGATGCCCCAAGCTAAGTCCTTTAGGGGCTTCTTGTGAATTTTTTTTTTTGTATAGTCTTTAGATCTTGATACTTCATAGTTATAATCTTCTAGTTTACTCTTGGTTCGAGCCTTTGATGCTCATCTTTCTATTCACAATCCTCTTTGGTAGGTTTGGGTTTTGAACTTGGAACTTATACAATGTTTTTTTATTACTATTAATATATCTCATTCGGGCTCGGCCACTTCTAGATTAAAAAAAGGCTTGCATTATTTCCTACGCTATTGGTATGGGGGCCATATCATAAATTCTAGTTTGGGAACCTAGGATAGATTTATTTTTTATTATTCTCAGATCATTGGATTGCTAACTCAAATTGAACTATGCTTCTTGAAAGAACATTCATGTTGTATGCCCTATTTAGTGCTGGGTAAAAGCACAATAATCTGTCACCCTTTTACAAAGGAAAAGGACGACAAAATCAAAGCTGTTTAGCTTCAATAGTATAAAAGTGACATTTATGTTTGGAATTTGAAGATGATGTAAACTAATAAAATGTTTTAAAATTGATGAAGTTTATGATTAATATTTTTAATATTTTTTTTGAATAATTTTTGATTTTTTTTCTCAATGTTTAAAGATGATTTTTCAGTTGCAAAAACATGCTGAAAATTAGGGGTCTAGTTCCTGCCAAAACTTTATATGTAAATAAACATTTTTTCCCCTAAATTCAAAATATGTTATAAATGACATATATAGCTATTGCATGAAGAAATAAAAATTGGTTTTTGACCTATATTTTCTCTTTTATAACAATTCAAATTCCAACTCACCTAAAATCAACAGTTTCCATCTCCCGCCATATTTTTCATAACAAATATATCCCAATAAAAAATATATATATACTCTTGAAGAGGAATCTCTCTTCTAGTGCACCATATGGTTTTCAAATTTATTTAATATGTTTTACTATTTTTTTCTTTCTCCGAATCAACATCTCCTTGACTGTTAAAATACCTACTTGTAATATTTTTTAATTATAATAGACTATGTATAATTAAAAAACTATAAAATCTATAAGAGATATTCTTGACTCTGATCTCTACAAAAGGGTATTTTTTTATTTTAAAAAAATATCATTAAAAAGTCTTAGAGTTATTGAAACGTCACTTTTCTTAAATAATTTTATTTTTATGGTAATTGGCCTCAAAGTGGTATAAAACATGCATTTAATAGACACTTCCAATTGGAAAAGTTAAAAACCTTATCTAACTTAACTATAATGAATCTATCTAGACCATATGTTTGGCCAAAATTAATTTTTAGTTAGAAATACTAAAATTCAGCTGTGCTGATAAGTTATCCTAAAAGGTGACAGATTATTGTACTTTTACCCTGCTCTTATCTTCACATTTATGGTATTGTGATTAAAAAAAATTATGAATAAAAAACCTGACCTGGTAAACTAATGTCTCATGTTGTATGTAGAGCTAAAATCAAGACTAGAGATTTTTCCAATATATTAATTTGCACCATAAATATGTCTATACTTGACTATGCTTCATACACAAACCCTTTTGACAGACATAACTACAATTTTGAAAATAGCCGCTCACAATAAATCTTCATGGAAGATTGATAAAATAAGACAAATATAAGACTTATGCTAATTACCATTCTATAATATTGACCACTTAGAAACAAAGTAAGTGTAGAGATTTACCAAACCTGCAACAGTTGGGTTGAATCCTTGTAGAAGGCAAGTCTTTGGACTGTAATTCATGAAAAAGAATATGTCCTTTGCTAATATTCTGATTGATTGGAAGAATCATTCCATGTGACCTAAAACTCCTGCATCAGTATCATTCCAAATAAATGTAGGAGATGTTACTATTTAAGAAAACTTGGGGGAAAACTTATCAGAACATAGAAATTTAAGAAAATGTGGGGGAAAAGTCAACAAAATAGAGATATTTATGCTTACAAGGGTTTTGGCTATAGACAAATATGAGATATTGTAATCCCAAAGACCTTGATGTGTACATTGTAGGCCATAATGGCGGTTTTACTCTCTTCTGCATCATAGAGGTTTTCTGTAATTTGGCATGATGATTTCCTCACACTCTAAAAGTAAAACTATAGCCCACTAGATATCATCATTCATAGCATAGAAGCTATCTTGTAGTAGCTTTTCTGGTTATGAAATTCAAATAGATCCTTTTTTTTTTCTAGTAACTAGATCAACTACAAGCTTGCCTTTGTAGTGGCCCAAAGGAATATACAAATTTTTTAATATTGAAGTGATAATTAATCAATTGCATATAATATAATGATAAAAGCCACATAGTAGAAACATGGGAAAAAATAAAAGAAAACATTACAACACTACCCTACTGCAATGAAACCAAGTTAAAGTAGAAAAACCCAACCAAGAAAAGCTGCAAGGATGAAAAGAAAAAAATGGTCAATATTAAGTAATTCACCCACTTTTATAAAACAATAACTTATAGAAAGAGTTAAACTTTAAAAAAAAAGGTGTTGAACATGTAATTCCCCATTAAGCAATCAAAACAATGTTAGCATGTAGATCTGTAAAGCTAAATTAATTATATGGTTAAATTACAATTAATATTTTTTAATCAGTAAGACGCAACAAGTTTACCAAGGGTCTATATTAATATTAAAAAACTATGATGTTAGAGAGTTTGAAGTGCAAAAAAGTCATGGATCCAAATCGCTGCATCAAAACCAGGGGTATAGCTACTCCATTGGTAAACCCTAAGCTATCCCTATATACATCCACATGGTGCCAAACTTCTATCTCAAACCAAAGAAAAACCTAGACAAAACCCCCCAAAACTTCTACAATTTGTGGCCATTATAGAAGTCAATCCATTAAACACTATACCAAATACGACTGAAAGTGTGACTCATATACATAGGAAATTGAATAAGAAGAAGAAACAAACGTGAAGTTTAAAATGTAGTAGGGGGCATCCCTGAGTTCTAAGTGGAAGTGGAAGAGATGTCCTCGGCCACAATACTTGATATGCCAACATTGTCACAGCTCGAGACAGGAGTGTCTTTCGCCACATAATCTCCTTCCCCAATATCCACACCAAAACCCTTGTCTTTATTTCCAATGTCAATCCCTTCTTCTGTAATATAATCCTTGCCCTCACCCTCCTTAATCTTTAAGCCCATAATTTTCTACACGAAGCGTAAATGTATATGAATTTTCGGCTTCCTGGACTCAAAAACATCCACATCGACCAAAGATAGAATTTGCATCCTATGAACATCAAGAACTACAATGTAATCCTCTAGATAAGGAATGGTTAAATTCTCATCAATATTTACTATCACAGTGTCAATTTTTTCCAAAAAATGAAGCATTGAAAAGCTTCTGACATAGGAGTGAAGCCATCTCCTTTGCTTCTCCTATGACATAAATGCACAACAACTGTTTCACGAAATGTTTAAGCCAAAAGTAAAACATTTAAAATAAGGGCTCTTAGAAGGCTCTATAAAAAACAAGGGCTCTTCCAAGGCTAAGTTAAGGAGAAAGAAAAGCAGAATTTTGAATAAATCTTTGGGACAACAAAAGACACCCAAGAAGGCATTCAGCAAAAAATTTGTAAAGTTGCCACTGGAATCAGGAGAGGTTTGAATTTAATATCAAACTTATAGTATTAGGGTTTTAAAAATGCTTAATGACGGATATCAAAATACCGTTTGAAAAATGTGTAATGTTGGAAATCAAAAATTCAATAAATTTAGTAGCAGAGTAGCAAAATCTTCACCAAAATTGTGAGTGGATGACAAAATGAGTAGAGAACGATTATTGATCAACAATATAAAGGCATTTCTAGGTGATAAATAGACAATAGCACAAGAGGGCATGTTTAGTGCCATCTATCAGCTCAAACTTGCTCCCTATTATGCTTGCATGCAAAAGACACAAAAACGTTGCAAGATGCCATGAACACCTACTCTTTTTTTCCTAAATTTTCTCATGGGAAAAAAATAATACCCTGAAAAATCAGCAAAGTCAATCAAAAAATCAGAAAAAAAAATCAAAATTTCATTTCAATAGAAAAGTTCAAAAGCACCATATAGGAAAAGTGATATTTTATGTAGTTTTCATAGTTTCTGAGGAACAAATTAATAGCACAAATGGAGTCGAAAACATTAGTCCCGACCATAAAATATAAGAAAAAATAAGTTAACCTTCAAACCTATCTTTCTCACACCAATGACTTCACCAACTACTCTACACATTCTGATGTTGATGCTTAGTCGATCACAATGACAGTTAATTTATTTCTACCTCTCCTACACAAATCATTGATTTTCATCTACCAAAAAAGTTCTCTCTTGGAAGGGCTTGGGTTTTGTCGATTGGGATTTAGTTTTTCCATAAATTATGAAAAAGACACGTGAACATTCCAATTGATGCCCTTCTTGTTAACCCATCTCATTAAATTGATTGGAGACGGTCGCCTAAAAATACAAAGCAATTTTAAACAATCAGCACAAGAGTCAATTAAAATTATTGGAGTGGAGAAAAGACAAATATCGTGAGGATAAGAACATGACTCACTAGATCTTCACTATCTCTGAGTTCATCCATGCCCCTTGGGATATATCAATTAACAACATTGAATTGTCTCTTTCCCATATTTCTATTAACTCAGTTATTATGAGAAAAATTAGCATAAGAAAATGTCAAATCCTACTGATTTAGTATTTAACCAACCAAACATTGTAGAAAATTACCCAATTTTATTTTAAACTTCAATCTTTCCATCTACTTGTGTATGGTATGTTGAACTGAACCCCTAACTTGTTCAACAATATACACAAAAAATAGCCAAAAAGCTTTTTATATGATGATATAAAATAATAATTTGACTCAAATCATGCAACCAAACTACCTTTTTGAAAAATTTATTCAAAATATGAGAACAATCGCTAGTCTTTTGACATTGAATAAAATGAGTCATTTTAGAAAATCTATCAACTACAATAAAACCTGAATCATTACCTCTTTGTGTTAGAGGTAGCCCCAAAACAAAATCCATACTAATGTGTTCCCATGACCTCTCTAGTATTGGTAGTTTCTGATAGAACTCATTATTTTGTTTCACTCCCTTGGCATAATATACATCCTTGAACCATCTTCTTCACATCAATGCTCATTCCTAGCCACTAATAACTTTCAGTCAACAAAGGTATAGTTTTATCCATGCCAAAATGTCCACCCAATCCACCACTATGCTTCTCTCTTATCAAATTATCCCTTTTCGAACCTTGGGGTATGAAAATATCTTACATTTGAACAAAATAATCTCTTTCAGTATAACATACTCTAGCCATGGAATTTGATCCACTACATTTGGATTCTTACACACTTCCCACGTTTCTTGAAAATTTGGATCTTCTTCATACAACTCACTCAAAGACTCACATCAAGCAACATTCTATTTTATCTCATTGAACAACAAACTCCTACTTAGTGCATCAACAACTCTATTGGATTAACCACTTTTATATTATCAAATAATAAAATATATTTGAAGAAATTCAACCCATTTCATATGCCCTTGGTTTATCTTACCTTATCTATAAATGAACTTTAATGCATGTGATCTATGTACAACATGAACTCTTATGGTAGCAAATAATGTCTCTACTTCTTGAGTGCCTACACAATTGCATAAAAGTCTTGATCATATACAAAATATTTTTATTTTTCTTCATTCAAATTCTCATTGAAATATGCTATTGGTCTGTCCTTTTAATTGAGAACTCCTCCTCTTTCTATTCCACTTGCATCATAGTCAACTTCAAATAACTTTCCAAAATCTTGTAGAGCTAATATTGGCTACTCTATCACTCTCTTCTTCAAAAACTATAAACTCTTCTCTGCATTCAAATTCCACTTGAATTCTTTCCTTACTCCCTTCATTTTTTATGTTATGGAAACAAATATCCCACTAGAATTTCTTATGGACTTCTTATAGAAGCTCACCAATGCATGAAAACTCAGGGCTTCATATATACTTTTTGGAGATGGCCAACAACCAATGGCCTTTACTTTTTCTTGGTCTATTTTAAGCCTATCTTTTGAAACTAAAAATCCCATTTAAACTAATACCTTTCTCATGAATGTACACTTTTTAGATTCACCATTAATTTTTCCTCTTCTAATTTTTGCAATACCATCCTAACATGATCCAAATATTCTTCCTTGGTTTTGTTAAAATTAAAATATCATCAAGTTATACAATAACAAACTTACCAAGATAAGGCTTCAACACATGATTCATCAATCTCACAAATGTGTCAGGGTACATTTCTCAATCTAAATGATAATACCAGCCACTCATACAATCCATTTTTTTCTCTTGAATTCTATTTTCCATTCATCCCCTTCACAAACCCTAATTTGATGGTATTCACTTTTGAAATCATTTATTTTCTAAAATACCTTGCCCCACTCAAACAATACATTAAATCATCCATTCTAGGTTTCACAAATCCATCTTTAGTGGAGAACTTATTAATTTCTCTAGAATCTATAAACATCATGTATTCACCTCCCTTCTTTGGTGCCAATACTATTGTTTAGCACATGGACTAAAACTTTCTCTAATCATTTGTTTTTCTAACAACTTTTGGACTTGCCTATTTATCTCCTCATTTTCCTAAGGTGTCATTCTATATGGTGCCTTATTTGGCAAACTTGATCCTAGAATTAAATCCATACAATGACTGATTTCTCTTACTAGCGATAATTCATAAGGTAATTCTTTCATCATTATCTTTGTATATTGATCAATCAACTCTTTAATTTCCAGGAGAAAATTTTCTTCTTTTCTTTTTGTCCCATTTTGCATTGGCTAAGAAACAAAAGCTAAACAAACTCCTCCTTTCTTCAAGTCCTTCAAGAATTTTTTTTCCGGGAACCAAAAAAAATCTTGAATTTCCTTCAACATCATCTTCTTTGTTCTTGATGAGATTTAAAACAAATTGTTATCCATCTTTCTTGATATTATATGTATTATTGTTTCTGTCATGAACAACCTACCTGTCATATTTCCATGACCTACCTAGTAAGATGTGATATGCATCTATGGTCATTATATCACATAAGATTTTATCATTATAGTTACCAATTTGAATATTAACCAAATATTGTTCTCTTACCAGCAATTGATGATCCTTTTGCACCTAAGAAAATTTTTATGGGCTTGGATGTTTTAATCTTTTCAGTTTCAAATTTCTTACCATCTCTTTAGACATAATATTATTTGTGTTACCACTATCTACAATTACTTTAAAATATTTTTCACCATACTTACATCTTGTTCTAAACACATTTCTCCTTGGAACTGCTTCATCTTCTATGTTATCTGGATTTAACAAAATATGTCTGATGATTAAAGATTCTCCATCCTCTGGATTCTATCCTTGCCTTGAAGTTTCTACAACTTCATCCTCTTCTTGGGCCACAAGAAATATGACCTCTTTTCCTTTACCTACACCTTTCTATATCTATGGACATTCAAAGGCTCTATGCCCATTTTCTCCACATTTGTAACATGTACTTGTGAAATCTCTTCCTCTTTCTCTTCTAAAATGTCCATGTCCTTTGAATGACTCTTGTCTTCCTCTGAAATTTCCTCAACCTATCATTTCTTGGGTGTATGAACTCACTTTAGAGGTACCACCTTCATCTTGTTTGGTAGAATTTTATCTTCTACCACTATTTTGACCTCTACCTTGTTTATTTTTGCCTCTTCCCCTATTATTATTTTGTTTCTTTCTATTCAATTTATCTTCAACCTTCAAAGCATATTGATAGGCCTCTTCAATATTATACAGCTTTAATGAACTTATTTCATCTTGTATTGACATATGTATCCATTCAAATACATTGAAGCTTTCTCTACATAATATTCAACATGGCATATTTGTATGCTCAATAGATAGAATTCTTATGTGTAGTCCTAGACACTTGTTCCTCTATGTTTCAGATTCTACAATTTTTGAAACAAACTTATATGGTTGTCTATTGGCAAAAAAATTTCTTTTAACTTTGTTACTATTCTATCTCATGATTTTCTTTTACCTTTGCCTCTTCATTGTCTATCTATTTGTATATTATCCCACCAAAGGGATGCATGACGTAACAAATTTGTACATGCATACTTCACCTTTTTATCTTCTTTTGTACTTTCAAATTTAAAATATTTCTCCAATTTAGAGATCTAATCTAGTAATTCATCGTGATTCAAATTACCATTATAGTTTGGAGGGTCAAAAAGGGATCTTGTGTTTATTGTTGTTATGGATCGATAAACCTTTTCTCTCCTTGGTAGAGCCAAGGTTGAGTTTCTTCTTCCGTTGCGTCAACCCATTCATCTTCCTCAAAACTTAAATCTTCAACATGTCCATCATGATGGAGCTGCACCTCTAAGTGCTCATCTTCCCCTACCTTGTCCTCCTTGTGCTATTTCACAAAATTTCTCTACAGTTGTAGGTCTTCTATTTTCCTCTTCTTACGCAAAACAAAAACTTCTTCAAAATTATTTTGACACCTTCAATTCTCTTCAAACCTGCTTTGATACCACTTGGAGTAGTTGTGCCTGAGGATACGCCTATACACGCAACAATAAATCTGACACAACAACTCACAAAAAAGAAAACTATTTGAATTTTACAACAGAGAAATTGGAATTATGGCCTATGAAATATAAAGAAATGTTTTACCTCTAAAAAGAATTCAATATTTTGCCTCCAAAATAACCACCCTTCAACTAAATTCAAATATATATATATATATATATATATATATATATAAAGAGTCAAGAGGAGGAAGGTGGACAATCTTTGCAAGATTAAATTGAAGATTTGGAAAGAAATCCAACAATCACAAATAATTCAAATCACACACGCATTGGCTGTGTTAGACAACTCTCAATAGCTCCTGGTTGCTCTAGATTACTCCTGACAACTCCCAATAGCTCCAAACAATATAGCTTTGAAAAATCCTGCAGATTTTATTTGGATCATTGCTCCTGATTACTCGTAACAACTCTTGAAACCTCCTGATGGCTCCTGATTTCTCCTAATGACTAAATCCAAACAAATCCAAAATTGAAAACCAAAAGTGTAACTAGCCTGAAATTTATTCTTATGATGAGGATTGCACATACACCCAAATACTCCTGCATCACCACGCCTCTTCAATATTCTTGTTATCATATTAATCCATTATTAATTTCAAGCATTTGTGCATTTTTAGTCTATGAGAGTAACACAAAGAGAAATAAGAAGAAACAATAAAGTGCAATCAATAGAGTGCTGTAAATTTGGTTTTATTATGATTTTGGTTTTGTTTATTTCATTATGCCTTCCGTTTTAATAGCTTTATTGTTCGGATTAGATTAAATTTGCCCGATATTAGCTTTGAAGTTGACATTATCATATCATGTCTATTTCCTTTCATTTTCGTAATCTACATGAGCTTCTTTGTAATATGTTATCAGAAATGAGAGAACACTTAATTCTTCACTTAAGACATGAATAAAAATGTAGGCTATTTCAACACCTTAAATGAATTAAAATGTATTAATAAATAAATTGAATTGAATTATCTATAGCTTCCCAATTGTGGTAATGGGTGGAGGAACCAGAATTATAAGAGGGAACCCCTCAGTCGGAATGCATAAGCGCAAAGTGAAGCAAATGAAACAATGCCACACAGAATAAACAGAGTATTCAGGCGACCTTCACTCCTCATCTTTGCTTCCCTCAGTTTGCTCTGTTCTCTCATGTAGTTTTCATGATATTCCAAAAACCGATTATGGTTCTTAGTCCTTGTGCAATCTACAGCTCTTTCCAGGATACCCAGACTCTCTCTCCCATTAATACGACCACCCATCATGTCTGCCAACTGCATGCTCAGTTCAGTGATCTTCAAGCTGCTATTATCACCATCTGAAAGTCTGCACTTCATCACCAACTTACATTGCACAGCCTTGCAAGGCAATACCTTGTTGGCAGGTAATATGGAACCAAAGGATACTACATAGTCCTTATCTGATGGCCAATCTCTCATCCCGTTCAAAGGACTCCAGCTTGAAAGATTAGCAGCTTTCCCTGTTCTCCTGTTTATAACAATCCAGCTTAACTTAATATTCTCCATAAATTGTCCCCAAAATTCACTCTCATTCCTCTTCTTGTCGCCAGATACAATTGTCGGCAGCCCAGCTGTAATGGTGTGGTGTTCATCAAAGTTAAGGATGTCAATCCTGAAGGGGCAGTTACAGAACCACCCCTCAAAATCTCCTGCACAAGGGATTCCCCAAACAACTTTGAAAAATATGATCTTATCCTTGTATTGTACGTCCACAACTGACAGAAAATCAGAGGGAACGGCACTGCTATTGCATAGGTTTTGGCAATCACTACCATTAGATTCATAAGAAACGAATGGGAAGCAGCTTGCATAAAATTTTCTAAATCCACCCAATGAGGCAGAGATCAAATGTTTAAGATGTGTGTCCTCTAGAGAAGGCCACATAGAACAGCAGGCTTCTTCTCATATTCTTTCTTCTCTCACAACAGACCAAAACTCTGAAGAAACGCATCCAGCATTTGCAATTGTTATGCCATCCACGCGCCCTAAGATCCCTGATATAACATCGCTGTTCAACATCATCTCTCTTTATTTATTAATCCGACTCTGCTAAGTTAAAGAACAAATTGGCAGCATTTACAGAATGGGCAAAGCCTTTGATGCAGAGAAAACATAAACACCGATGTCCTTCCACAAATGTTTATTTATAGTGGAGAGCGTCATTCACATTTTTAAAGCATTTAAAGGGACAGCAGCCAGTTCAACTTATGGCAGGTTGTGTGTGATCCTATCCAATTACAAAAGCTTCTTCAACATGCATAACACGTGGAAAGAGCTCCCTTCAAGTTATCTAGAATATTGAATCCATGTTTTAATATGATGCCATCTAACGGTCAGAAGTTAATGTGCATTTATAAATATCATATTTGGTTCGTAGATTGTGTCTTTGTAAGGCCGGTTCTTTGGATTACGTATTTGGCTAAAGATGTTGTCGACCTGAGATCAATCCGAAAGAATATCCTTGTCGTCCCTCTCAACGTGTGTGCTGCTTTTTTCGCTTTCGTTGCCTAATCTTTCGCCGGCTTTTCAAGGAAAATGCTTGGAAAATTTTAAGGTATATATCTTAAATTTACCCGCCAAGTCCAACCATGTCTATGAAGTAATTCTTTTTCACGTTAATTTTTTTTTTTTTTTTTAATGAATAGAGGTCTTTTCTATTAATATAACTAAAGAGTACAATATTCACAAAAAAGGATCGAGGGATAGAAAATCACCCTGTAAAGAGTCATACGGCATCATGCCAGAATCAAACAACTATTCATCAAAAAAATATATAAAGGAAGCCCTCAAGCTGCAAGAGCAATAGCAAAAGAGGGAGGTGGATCTTTATCATTAGGATTACCCTAAACATTGGGCCCAGGAGTCTGGTCGGGAAGCGATCACCGATTATCTGTGTCTTTTTCTTCATTCTCCATTTCTCCTTCCTCCCGCCTAGGAGAGATAGCAAGAACCAAGTGGGGGATTTTGTCAGAACTGGCAGGAGGCCACACAAGAACATTGGCCATCGGCCAAGCAATAGTAGAAACAAGCAGAGGAGGCCAGCTAGAAGCTGAGGTCCTCGTAGCAGGAGGAGAGGCAGAGTGGCAGTGCTAAGTGTGCCGCATTCTGGAGCGCCTGGCCGAGGAACTCCGGCTATGACACATTCCACAGAGTAGCGTACGATCAGTTGAGAGGGAATCTGGTGGCACCTGAGCCACAACACATGGGGCATTACCCCAATGCTGAAGTAGCTCCAACAAGTGGGTGACCTCAAGGGCCACCTTCTCAGCTTGTACTTGAATCTGCATCATGAAATTATTACATAAAGATGCCTTAGCATAAAGAGAAACATTGATATCCAAAAAGCTATGAGTAAAAATAACAGCATTATGATCTTTCCATAGAGAAAACCCCTTCTACAAAACCAAAAGATATGCACAATGGTTTACGAGTGCCCACAAAATGGGCATTTCGGATCAGGCACACCCAGGTGTTTTCATAATTACCATAAAATTTATTTTATATATATAATTCTTAACATTGAATGTATAAAGAAAGTTTTTAGAGAAAAAGTCACCTTCAAAGAGAGCATGAGTATTTACAAATCTGATAATGATGTTTTGTTAATGCATCCAACTTTCTACCACCAACCTAATAGCATTTCACAAATAAAAATAATGTTGACACACACAAAAAAGCTTAATACAACTATCCAAGTTTTCCGAATTATAAAAAATTAGAGAGTGAAAACCATTAATGGCTTCCCAAAGCCATACACCAAAACTAATGGTATGGAAAAGATACAATGCTTACATGTGTTTATATTACAATACCTTCAAGAACTGAAAACTACGATTGTAATATATTTGACCATAAAAACACACGGGACAAATCCACAACAGTAATGCTTTATTCCTAGGATCACCCATATGTCTAACAAGATGCTCGACATAATATCCTACCACCTAAGAATGCAGAAACAATGTAACTGCATTCAAACCACTCCATGATTGCCATAATAATAAGAAAACTTCCACCTATTATGTAACCTCCCTTATTCAATGTTATTATAACTAATATTCAATTCAACTAAAGGAAAATTATTGATAAATTTTTTTTACTAATCAACCCCTAGATTCAATATAAACATTTCAAAGTTAGGCAACAACCTACAACACAAAGGTAAA
>MU228386.1:3113143-3143538 GCA_018584345.1 Thuja plicata | reverse complement strand
AGTCTCTGGCCTATCGGCCGCCATAGCTTTCTGGATCCTTCTCTCTTCTGTCTGTTTCATTCTGTTTGTAATAGCTATGCATGCAGGTGTTCTTGGGTAGATTGATGTTCATCAATCTTAACAGTCTTGCATGTGGGTTTCCATTTTAAGAAATAAAAAACAAGATGCAAGAACAATGTTTTGTGTTTTATCGATCAAAGGCGACTTGTAAAACCAATTCGTGAGTAGTTTGTGTTTTAGTCTTCTTGGATAAATTTCTACAAACCACTGTTAGGCTGTATGCAAAAGATAATCACATGAACACCAAAGCTAAAGATTAGTCCATATTATCAACATAAGAAAATTAGAAAATAGATCACATATTCAAAAAGTAGACAGAAAATCATGCATTTTTTTTAAAAAATTGCACTAAAAAGGTGATTGTATGAGCCCGTACGAGGCTCCAAAAGCTGCAGAAACAAGGAATAGAAAAGAATACTAATGAAAAACTTCAATTTAGGATACGTCTGAGAATCCAAAACCAAAAACTATCTCCAACCAAGAAACTTTGGGAAATTCTACCCAAAATAAAAAAAAAATGTACCTAATTTGGAGTTAAAACAAGCAAGATATGAACATTTGAAAATAGACTGTAATTTTAAAAATGCATATGGTGAATGCAAAAAAATTGAAAGTCGTGCTGATGTCAGCAATCTAGGTGATGAAATTTGACAGTACCGTGGCTGTCAGAAGAAATCAATATCTGTGTAATGTAACTTCTAAATGACCATCAAATTGATTTGCCTAAAATTTTGTTTTAGGTGACATGGCACATTATGATTTGTTGGTTTTAGGGGCCGCCATAGGTGGAGAAGAGGAGGTGAGCAGACAACAAAAATTGTAAATAGGACTGGTTCACAATCTCCATCACATGAATGGATGTAATTCTATAAAGACGCAGGAATAACCATGAAGGTTTTTGGGTTTTTAAATATGCAAATGTGCGTGCTAACAGTTTCCTTCTTACTTAGCATTACACTTTAACATAGTCATTATAGTTCAATTTCATAGAGGAATGAATATGGATTCATTCATCCTGCATGTCTAAAAGAGTCAACCTATTACCTTCTAGAAGGCAGGAGTATGAACTTGCTCTCAGATCAACGCAAGCTCAGTGACTACACACTAACCTAAATGAAGGATTTAGAGCTATATGCTGAAAGTAAAATGCTGATTAATCTAAATGCAAATGCAAATGCAGATTGTTGTTAATCCAAGCTAGTTAGGATTCAGTTTTAGAGAACCAAATTGAAATGTTTAATATTCATTTTTAAAGCCTAAATTGAAAGTATGCTCTAAGTTAGGTTTGCATGCTTGAAAATAATAAACAACAATACTAAATAAATGTTAAGGATGCAAGAAAGCTAAATTGAAAAATGTAGTATAATAACGTTAAATAAAAAGTTAGTATCCTTTGTGAAGGAAAATAGTTTCTCTTTTATAGAAATCTCTCTTGACTCGACAGTCGAGATCGAACAAAAAGAGTGGCTCATATTCGATTAAAGAAGTACAATCCATGTGCAAGTTATGTGATTGGTCGAGAGAGTTAGTTGACAGAACTGATTGATCAGTTATTTTGGAAACTTCCAAAATCAGTTTTCAGTTAATTGAAATGTTTCCAAGATGATAAACAGTGGAGAATCAATTAATTGAGTGGAACTGGATTGTTTCCAAAATGATAAATCAGTTAACTCGATTTTATGATGTCATATGCATTTTAATAATTTAATTAATTTTGAATGCACATTTATTTTTTTATAATTAATTTAATTCCTTTTTTATTTAATTGACAATTTCGTAATTTTTATGTAATTAGTATATCAGAATATAAATTAAATAATCAACATAAGGTTTATTTGCCAATGTATTATGATTTTAGGAATTAATTAATTAATCAAGTACGATGAATAATTAGGACCTAGGGTTTAGGTTAGATCAGTTCAAATATGATAATTGCATGTTTGATTTAGGACTTAGGGTAATCAAGATTAGGGTTTCTTGATTAATTGCTGAGATTGGGGGTCTAAGGTTTAGATGACTATTTTTAGGTGATTACACCTTGAAATAAAGATAATCAATCTTCAAATTCAAGGATTTCAAGAACACCTAAATGGTTAATTGAAATTGAGGAGAACATTATGAATAATTGGGAAGGAAAGAGATCACATAGAACAGTTAGGTTGTGGGGTTCAAGACTTTATGATCAATTTTTTTGAAACAAGACATTGGTTGAGCAATGTAAAATTTTTGTGTAGTTGTTAAAGATGCAAAAGATGAGACCTGTGCTTGTGAAATTGAAGATTCATGTAAACAAGAAAATGGAGAGAAATGCCATTGTTGTGAAGAATCTTTTCAATGCTCTCAATAGGATTGGGAAGACAAGTAGAGAAAAAGATAAGAGAGTTGCTCGGAGGGTTATTACAACCTCCTTAGTAAGTCATCTATTGAGAAAGGCTCATTTGATGAGACAAACTTGTGTTGACTTCAATATAGACTGTAAAAATTTGGATATAGCACTTGCAAGAAGAGAAAGACTTGATGATCCACTTCAAATTGATACATGGGCTTATGGTGGGGGACTTCCACATTTTGATAAGAAGCTAACAGATGTTGTCAAGGATGAAATTCAACAATTTTGGCATGCTAACTCAAGAGTGTCACCAAATATGAATAATGTCTTGAAGTTGAGAGTTGGCAATCGAGACCACACTCCACATCCTAAACATTATGTGGAGGTAATTCAAACAATGTTGTATAAAAAATTTTGTGAGACACATCCAACATTGAAAATATCACAAGGGTCTTTTGAATTCGTGAAGCTATTTTATTGTGTACCCCTTAAGATTTAGAATACATGTTGTTGCAAATATTATGTTGAGTTTTCAATGCATCATTAATTATTACAGTCCATTCATTCTACTTTGTATACTAATGAAATGCTAGAGGGTTATGGTGCAAGTGGTCTTCTCAAATCATCAAGAGACTTGCTAGATCAATTTTTATGTTGTACAGATGATGGTTTTTTATTTTACAAAAAATATTGCTTAAATGCCAAGTGCTTAGAATGTGGTGGCTTGTCCAAGTTTAGGACATGTTTTCATGAGGGTTTGGAAAACAATTTTGGAAAGAAACTCGTCCAAAAAAAGTTATATGAAATAGTGAAATATACATTGAAGAGTGGAGGTGAAGGCTCTAGATGTGAGTTAGTTGCAAAAGAATACAATGTTGCTGATTTTATTTCAGATTTCAAGACAAATCATTTTTACAAGTATGCAAGGCATAGTCACAGGTCTCAATGGCTGGATCAACAATTCAGGATGTGTAAGCACACTTTCCCAATTGGAACTATTATATCCATTGTAGAATTTAAGGAGAACTATACATTGCAGCCCCAAAATGAGACTCAAGCTCAATATTACAATTCCATTCAGGTTGCTATTTTTGTACACATCACATATAGACATTCCCCTGATAGCACAAAATATGAATGAAAAATAATTAAAGAGTACCATTTTTAAATGAGCAATGATAGGTCTCACTCTCATGAGTTTCTTCAACATTGTTTCTAGAACTATTTCAACTTCTTGTAGGAAAATGGTATTTCTATGGATAGACATATCATCTAGTTAGATAATTGCACCGATCAATTTAAGAATGCCAGAATGTTTTATTGGTTGTGTAGAATGCATGTGGAGAGAGGTGTACCTCATATTTGGAGTTTTTTTGAGTCAGGCCATGGGAAAGGGGAGCATGATGGAGTAGGTGCATGTGTGAAGAGATCTCTAGTAAAGGAGCAATTCAGGATTGTAGGCGTTGTACTTCTTGATACTCATTCTATTATTGATTGGTGTACTTTAGCATTTTCACAGGGGGACTCTTGATTCTATAGTGCATAGATTCTTTTGGTTGGTTGAGGAGGGAACTATAGGAGATATATTGGATTGTCAAACAATGAAAGACTCCTCAAAAATGCATTCATTTTGAAGCTCCAATAGTAGTACATGGACCATTTGGACATGAGAGTTGTCTTGTTTTTGCCCCATGTGTTTTCAGTATGATTAAGATCATTGTGAGTCAAGTGAGTGGGTGGATACATGGGTTCCACAGTATCTAATTTCTTTATCTTTGACACTCTCTATAAGAAATGATGACATGTAAACTTCAATGTTGCAGGAGCACCAATAGCACAAAAGCACGCCAAGAGGATAAAATATCCAATTCCATTAATATTGGATCTATGTTTATATTTAAAATTTATTGTAATGTAATCCAAGACATAGTTATCTCTTGTGAAAGACAATGAAAGTCATTTTGTTTAATGAGTGCATCAAGGTCCTAATAGAGTCACTTAAGTCAATATGGTCAAAATATGTCAAAAGACCCATGGAAGGGTAAAGGAGGTATAAAAAAAAGTTCCATTTAGTCCATTTGGAGTTTTTAGAAGTTCCCATGTAAAGTTTAGTGTTCATTTGTGTCAAAATGTCATTATGGTAAAAAACTTGGATAGTGCAACATTTGCAAAATTGTAAAAATGATGTCTAAAGGGATAATTTCAGTAATGAGAAAGTTGTAATTATAAAAAAAAATCTCAAAGATTTTATAAACCATGTACTGGTCAAATTTGGGTCATGGTGTGAGGGTGGAGGAAGATTGAAGAAGTTGGCATCAAACACACCTATGATTGTCACCCTACAGGAAGATGACAGTCAAGTGTTCATCCTTGTTGACGATGCAAATATGATGTGTGAAAGGATGATATATAGATTTGAGAGGAGAGGATTGATAATCAAAGAGATTTGTATCCTATTCAATCAATGAAAAAAGTGTTTGATAGGTTTAATCAACTAGGTTATCAATGTATTCCTTGTAATAGTCGCGTTCTCCTCTATTTCCTTGCATATTTGAATTAGTAAATAGTTTGAATGCAAATTAAACTTGATTGGATGAAGTAGCACAATGAATTAATATTATTTTAGAACAGGTTTTATATTTTTCCATCTTGTGTCGATACAGATCCACGTTATTTTATATAAATTGTCCTTAAACCCTAAAAATATGAGGTTTGTACAAGGGTTTGCTTATATCTTTGTTTGTACTTGATGGAAAATTCTTATTATGGCCTCATTTTAGAGTATATTCACAGTGATGTAAAATTAATTTGGGTTTTAATCTAATGGTTATGATATGTATGAGATTTTTGGATGCCCTAGGCTGACTGTATGTGCACAATTCTTCCTGATTTATGACAGTAAAAAAGGCTCTTGGTAAACATATCATAACTTCTGATTGAATACTTCGATCTTCATGTGGTTTGGATATGTTGGGTAAAACCTAGCTTAACACAATATCACTGGAGTGATTTTAATAAAAATATCTGGTCTGAAAGTTATTGGGTACAGAGTATGGGACTAGAAATCTTTAACAGTAATGAGAACTCAATGAGGAATTTGGTTATTTTGTTTTGATCTATAACAAAGGGGTAATCACTAAGTATTGAATGAAGTTGGTTGATATCTAAAAAGGATTGTGATTAGAGATAGGTAATTTCTCATTTTAATTTAGTTTTATATTTGGAAGTAGGATTAAGAGTCTAAAAATGCACTTGATTCTTGTAATCAGAAATGAGTTATGAATGTGTCTTTGAAACATATGAATGGATGATATTGGAATTGTTGGTTGTGTGTTCTAGTTTTCTGAACAAATATGATTGGTTGTATGAGGATTGGATGCTATTAAGAGTGAATTGGTAACGATATTGTGTAAATGAAGATGATTAATTGATTATGCCTCTAGAAGTATGAATATGAACAAGAACATGTCAAGAATGAAGATTGGATCAAGTGTACACTTGAGAAGTTGAATTTTTTCCATGATGCTCTGCATCAGATTGGTATTAGAGCTAGAAGTGCATAAGTGTATGAGAGGTGGAAACTCAAACCAAAACCTAGCCCATGAAAGTTGATTTATTTGATTCTTACTGATAGAGTTATGGTTGCAAGTGTTCATCCACTAGCTACAAGTAGGATGACATGAAGGTCTATCATGGGGCCACAGGAGATGGTCTAAGGGCACGAGGAGGAGGTCCAGTTAGTTTCCAATAGACCATGGAGAGAGGTAAGGAAAGGACTCCTGGGCAGGGAAAAGTAGTTGGTGAGTTGGAGTAGCATTGGAGGGTGGACAAGAGTTTGGAGCAGCACCAAGGAAAGGCATCCATATGAACTCCACTTAGAGGAGGGAAGAGAAAGAGTTTAGAAAGATGTAGCAAAGGCATCTAGAGGATAAAAATGGAAAGAATATAAGAAGACAAAGAACACAAGAAGGAAAAGAGGCAAACACACAAATGAAGAAAAAGTTGAAGATGTAATTTGCAGTCCAATTTTTTTGCAGGTTATTGCATATACATTTCCGAAAGACTTGGAAAGTTTTGAAAGTTGAGAGTATGGTGCAGGAGCACCAATAACACAAAAGCATGCCAAGAGGATAAAATATCCAATTCCATTAATATTGGATCTATTTTTATGTTTAAAATTTATTGTAATGTAATCCAAGGCATAGTTAGCTCTTGTGAAAGATAATAAAAGTCATTTTGTTCAATGACTGCATCAAGGTCCTGATAGAGTCACTTAAGTCAATATGGTCAAAATATGTCAAAAGACCTATGGAAGGGTAAAGGAGGTATAAAAAAAGTTCCATTTAGTTCATTTGGATTTTTTAGAAGTTCCCATGTAAAGTTTAGTGTTCATTTGTGTCAAAATGTCATTATGGTCAAAAAGTTGCATAGTGCAACATTTGTAAAATTATAAAAATGATGTCTAAAGGGATAATTTTAGTATTGAGGCAGTTGTAACTGTCAAAAAAAATCTCAAAGAGTCTATAAACCATGTAATGGTTGAATTTGGGTCATGGTGTGATGTTGGAGGAAGATTGAAGAAGTTGGAATCAAACACACCTCTGACTGTCACCCTGCAAGAAGAAGACAGTCAAGTGTTCATCCTTGTTGATGATGCAAATATGATGTACGAAATGATGATATATAGATTTGAGAGGAGAGGATTGATAATAAAAGAGAATTTTATCATATTCAATCGATGAATAAAGTGTTAGATAGGTTTAATCAACTATCTTATCAATGTATTCTTGGTAACAGTCACGTTCTCCTCTATTTCCTTGCATATTTGTATTAGTAAATAGTTTGAATTCAAATTAAACCTGATTGGATGAAGTAGCACAATGAGTTAATATTATTTTAGAACAGGTTTGAGAAATTACCATGATGTATGGATAGAGATCCACGTTATTTTATGGAAGGAATCTTTAAACCCTCAAAATTAGAGGTTTGTACAAGGGTTTACTTATATCTTTGTTTGTACCTGATGGAAAATTCTTACTATGGGCTCATTTTAGAGTAAATTCATAGTGATGTAAAATTAATTTGGGTTTTCATCTAATGTTTATAATATGTATGATATTTTTGGATGCCCTAGGCGGACTGTATGTGCACAATTCTTCCTGATTTATGACAGTAAAAAAGGCTCTCAGTAAACATATCATAACTTCTAATTGAATCCTTGGATCTTCATGTGGTTTGGATATGTTGGGTAAAACCTATCTTAACACAATCTCACAGGAGGGATTTTAATAGAAATATTTGTTATGAAAGTTTTTGGGTACAAAATATGGGACTAGAAATCTACAACAATAATGAGAATTCAATGAGGAATTTGGTTATTTTGTTTTGATCTATAAAAAAGGGGTAATAACTAAGTATTGAATGGAGTTTATTGATATTTGAAAAGGATCATGATTAGAGATAGGGAATTTCTCATTGTGATTTGGTTTTATATTTGGAAGTAGGATTAAGAGTCTAACAATGCACTTGATTCTTGTAATCAGAAAAGAGTTATGGATGTGTCTTTGAAACATATGAATGGATGATATTGGAATTGTTGGTTGTGTGTTCTAGTTGTCTTAACAAATATGATTGGCTATATGAGGATTGGATGATATTAAGAGTGATTGGTAAAGATATTGTGTAAATGAAGATGATTAATTTATTAGGCCTCTAGAAGTGTGAATATGAACAAGAACATGTCAAGAATGAAGATTGGATCAGGTGTACCCTTGAGAAGTTGATTGTTTTCCATGATGCTCTACATCAGATTGGTATGAAAGCTAGAAGCACCTAAGTGTGAGAGTTGGAAACTTACACCAGGACCTAGCCCTTGAAAGTTTCTTTATTTGATTCTGTTGGGGATTTTCCTTTATGCAAATAGTTGTTTGTATGATTGTCATCGATGACAACATATAATATACAACAGGTATCCTATGTGCAATTATCAGTATAGATGGTTTTGGGCTATGCGTGTTTATTTCCATGGTATATACATGTTATAGATGCTATGTTAATTCATGCCAAGCTAGATACACAGTTATAATTGAGTTATGAATAATCAGTAATGGTAGTTACAGTTTTTGCAGTCTATATGTTAAGAGTCGATGCAAATACAATGTTCCTTGAGTTACACCTATCTTTGGGATATGCATGTTTGTATTCAAGTTAAGTTATGAGTTGAAGATAGTTATCCAAAGGAACCAAATGTGTTTCAACATAATCACAATGTTAGAGTTAATCTGGTGAAGCCGACTTTGTGAAGCGTCACATCTATTCTGTTTATATTGCGTGGTTGTAATTAAGCTTGCATGGTTAGTTTAGCCGACAAGGATGTTGTGAAGAGTTGCCTAATAGGTCCCATGATCTCATACCTTAATATATATATATATATATATATATATATATATATATATATATAACTGTTCATTTGTGTTTATAAAGTGTGAATGATAAGACAAGTAATAGAAAAGTGTAGAGCAGAATATCAGTTGAGTTTCATTCATCAGAGATCTATGTGAAGAAGTAGTTGAAGCATAAAATACATTGGAACTAATCAAGACAATAGGTCTAGTTAATAGTTCATCATCAGATGTAGTACATATCCATTTCTTGAAGGTTGTAGCCTTCACCATTCAAGCAGTGAGATTTTGGACAGTGAGTCCTCACCCCTAACATGGTTATTTCTAAAAGAATCCTACCAGGGTCTAACCTTTAACTAGGTCACTATACTTATTGCATTGTAAAGAACATCTCCTAACAGGGATGCAAAATATTCTAATAGGGATTATTATAAAAAAGTATAGTTCTTTGTGGGTGCTAATTCCCACCAGGGTTTTAACCTTTGGTTTCCCCATAACCAAATTGTGGTGTTGTCATTTGTGTTTTCTGATTGTGTATTTGTTTTATACTATTCTGTAAGTAAAGGGAAAAATAAATTAATTAGATGATAACTGATTCACCCCCCACCCTCTTAGTTATCCTTTGGGACTATTCTAACAACTGGTATTACAGTCAAGTGCCTTGGAGAGAAAGCCTAACAGCTTAAGGTAGATCAAATGGCATACTTCAGGAAAGAGAGTCCTAAATTTGATCTTGAAAACTATCTTGACTGGAAGAAAAAAATGATAACACATCTACAATGTGTTGGTTTTGAGATCTTTGAAATTTCCACACAAAAAGTTGTTATTCCTTCTTTAAAATACCTTGCAAAAGATGATGCTACTAATAGAAAAAAGGAAGTATTCACTGCCAATGCTATTGCCAAAGAAGCCCTTATAAGTGCCTTATCAGATAGTGAATTCTCAGAGATCAAGAAAGTAGATAGAGCATACACTATATGGAAGTATTTGGAAGACATGTTTGAAGGAGATACCCAAGAAAAGAATGCACACAGAAAAACATGGAAAAGGAAATACAACAATCTTGAGATGCTACCTAAAGAGAACATCAGAGATTACAATCAGAGGATTAATGAAGCAGTTTCCAGAATCATAAACAATGGTGGAGAGATTTTAGAAGAAGAAATAATGGACAAGCTAATGCCTACTTTGACATTAGATTATGAGAGCAAGATCAATATCTTAGATGAGACTATACAATTTTCAAAAGAATTCAAGAGATAGACATTGATCAGAAAAATATCTACATTTGAGATATCTATATTGAATATTGAACCCAAAAGTGAAACAACCTTCAAAGCCTCAGTCCATGGTAAGAAACCTCTACACATCTCTAGCAATAATGAGAAAGAAGAATTTGATGAAGAAATAGAAGAAATCATTGCTATGATTTCTAAGAAGGAAAGAAAAGGAAAAGGAAAGTATGAAGGACAATTTACATTCAAATGTTTCTTATGCAACAAGATTGGCCACTTTGCATCCAAGTGTCCTACAAGAGTAAAGAAATTCAGATCTGATTATAAACCTAAATACAGAAAAGAATACTATCATGGTGAAGAAGGTGTAACTGATGAAGATTCAGGAGAAGATGAAATTGGATTCATTGCCCTTAAAGACATAGAAAGTTTCTTGAGGAAATGGACATTGAAAATGAAAAGGAAGCACAAGAGTTAGCTTTAATTTCCAAAGCAGACATCAGAACTGACTAGATCATTGATAGCGGATTCTCTCACCACATGACAGGAGACAAAGATAGATTTGTACATCTGGAAAAATACAAAGGGGGTATGGTTAGATTTGGAGATAACACTCTCAAACCGATCATAGGTAGAGTATCTATTACCTTAGATGGAAAGAACAAGACAAATGATGTTCTTTATGTTGATGGTCTACATCATAACTTATTGAGTGTTGGACAGTTGCTTGATAAAATATATCAGTTGGAATTCAATAAAAAACTAGTACATCATTAACAACAAAGGAGACATGAGTTCTTTAGGATCTAAGACTAAAGGTTATGTTTTTTAGCTCAATTCAGATGTAAGTTGTTTTGTTGCTAAAGTTGATGACAGTTGGTTATGGCACAAAAGACTTTGTCATATCAACTTTGAAAACATAGTGAAGATAAGCAATGTCAAGGAAGTAAGAGACCTTCCAAGTATTGCAAGACCAGTTAATGTGCAGGAAATGTGTGATGGGAAAGCATGTAAGGAGCTCTTTTAGAAGCAAGCATAACTCAGCTAAAAACAAACTAGATCTAGTGCATACAGATTTATGTGGTCCTACTCAAACAATATCATACTATGGAGAAAGGTATTTTACTTTATTTTTTGATGATTTTTCAAGGATGATGTGGGTTGCATTCTTAAAAGAGAAGTCTAAAGCTTTTGAGAAATTTAAAATATTCAAAGCAAAGTTGAAAATGAATCTGGATTAAAACTAAAGTGTTTGAGATCAGATAGAGGAGGAGAATTCACCTCTAACTAGTTTTATGACTACTATGAAGAACATGGAATCAAAAGATAGTTGAGTGCACCTAGAACCCCTCAGAAGAATGGGATAGAAGAAAGGAGGAATAGGGTAATACTTGACATAGCATGCACTATCATGATTGAAGGAAGGATTTCCCATACCTACTGGAGAGATGCAGTCAATATAATAGTCTATACTATCAACGGAATTCAACTAAGGCTAGGCGCATATAAGACTCCTTATGAAATTTGGTTTGGTAATGTAGCTATGATAAAATAATTTAGAATCTTTGGCAGTAAGTGGTACATCAAGAGAGATAATGGTGCTTGTAAGTTTGGTGCTAGAAGTGATGAAGGTATTTTCCTTGGTTACTCTACTAAAAGCAAAGTATATAGGTGTTTTAACTTAAGATTGAAGAAGATAATTGAAAGTAATCATGTGAAAATTGATGAGAATTTCATAGTTCAAGAGAGGTACTATGAATATGCACCTATGATTGAAGATGAACCCAGGCCCAGCAACAAGGAAACTATTATAGAAGAAATGTTTGATTGTATTGATGTATCATGTAATGACCCTAAATAAAGCAAAAGAATCACAGATTACAGAGGAGGATGTCACACCTAAAGTTCCTAAATTTACATCTAGATACCATTTAAAAGAAGATATCATTGGAGATCAGAGCAGCAGTGTCTTGACCAAATCTAAAGAAAAAATTTTAACAGTAGATGAAGAGGTATGTTTACTTTCATAGATTGAACCCTTAAGTGTTGAACATGCTTGTAATGATTCAGACTGGCAGAAAGCAATGGAAGAAGAATTATATCAGATAATCAAGAATCATACATGGGAATTGGTTCCTAGACCTTGTGACAAAAATGTGATTGGAAAAAAATGGGTGTTCAGGAAGAAAATGAATGAAGAAGGTATAGTGGTAAGAAAAGTAAGACTAGTATGTAAAGGATATGCACAGAGAGAAGGAATAGACTACACTGATACATTTGCCCCTGTTAGAAGACTAGAAGCCATTAAGTTATTTTTGGCTTATGAAACATTCAAAGACTTTAAAGTATATCAAATAGATATAAAGTCAGCATTCCTCAATGGTGACTTGAAGGAAGAAGTTTACATAGAGCAGCCTGAAGGATTCAGACTTTCAAAAAAACCAGATATTGTATGCAGATTGAAGAAAGCACTTTACAAACTTAAACAGTCCCCAAGAGCTTGGTATGAGAGACTTGATGGTTACTTAACCAAGATTGGATTCAAAAAAGGAGTAGCAGACTGTAATTTATTCATAAGAGAGATAGATGAAAGAGTTCTACTCATTTCTATTTTTGTTGATGACATTATCTTTGGAGGTAATGAAAAACTTAGTGCAAAATTTGCCAAAGAGATGAAAAGTGAATTTGAAATGAGCATGATTGGACCTATCAAATATTTCTTAGGATTGAATGTAATACAAATTGACAGTGGTATATTTATAAATCAATCTAAGTATGTGAAGGAAATATTGAAGACCTTCAAGATGGAAGATTGCAAACCAGTGAGCACCCCCATGATAACAAGATGCAAGATTTCTAAAGATGATGATTCCATAGAAGTTCACAAGACATTATACAAGTCCATGATTGAAAAAATTATATATCTTACTCAATTAGACTAGACATAGCTAATGTAGTTGGCATTGTTGGAAGATTTGCAGCTGAACCCAAACAAAATCACCTAATGGAAATAAAGAGGATATTCAGATATCTAAACAGAACTATAGACTATGGTTTATGGTATCCTAAATCAAAGAATTTACAACTACATGTGTATACTAATGCAGATTGGGTAGGTTGTATTGATGACAAAAAGAGAACCTCAGGAGGAGCAGTATTTCTTGGAGATAGGTTAGTTTCTTGGATGAGAAAGAAGAAGAATTGTATCTCTCAGTCAACAAAAGAAGATAAGTATGTTGTAGTAGCATTGAATTGTTCAATAATGGTTTGGATCAAGCAGATGGTTAAAGACTTCAGTATCCAGATTGATTATCCTATTGTTATTCACTTTGATAACACCAGCACTATCAATATGTCGAAGAACCCTGTGATGCATGCAAAGAAAAAACACATTGAGATAAAATACCACTTCCTAAGATAAAATTTGTAGATAGAGAAGTCAATTTGGATTATGTGAGCACCAAAGAATAACTAGCAGATAGTTTTACAAAGCATTTGTCAAAAGATACTTTTGAGTATCTCAGGGAGAAGTTGGGAGTAATTCCCTTTCCTGAGTCTGATTAGAACTTGCAGTAAGAACTTCAGTCCTTGGTGACTAATGAATGGTTGACTACTCTACTTCTGGAGTAGTACCTATTCTTAATTGTGTTTAAACACCCTTTATCATTGATGTCAAAGGGGGAGTAGTAGTAAGGGGGAGCATATACTCTAGGGGAGTATACAGAGCAGTGGGAGTGAAGAGGAACCTTTGATGAGGATATTGAGAAGATTGTAAAAAGAAGGAAGACACTTTGAGTTGATGATATCATATGTTGCCATCAATGTCAAAGGGGGAGGTTGTTGGAGATTTGCCTTTATACAAATTGTTGTTTGTATGTTTGTCATTGATGACAACATATAATATACAATAGGTATCCTATGTGCAATTATCAGTATAGATAGTTTTGGGCTCTGCGTGTTTATTTCCATAGTATATACATGTTCTAGATGCTATGTTAATTCATGCCAAGTCAGATACACAGTTACAATTGAGTTATGAATAATAAGTGATGGCAGTTATAGTTTTTGGAGTCTATCTATTAAGAGCCAACGCAAATATAGTGTTCCTTGAGTTGCACCTATCTTTGAGATATATGTGTTTGTATTTAAGTTTAGTCATGAGTTGAAGATAGTTATCCAAAGGCGCTAAACATGTTTCAACATAATCACAATGTTAGAGTTAATTTGGTGAAGCTGACTTTGTGAAGCGTCACATCTATTTAGTTTATATTGCACAGTTGTAATTATGGTTGCATGGTTAGTTTAGCTGACAAGGATGTTGTGAAGAGTTTCCTAACAGGTCCCATGATCTCATACTTTGATAAAGATATATATATATATATATATATATATATATATATATATATATATATATATATAACAGCTCATTTGCATTCATAAAGTGTGAATGATAAGACAAGTAATAGAAAAGTGCATAGTAGAAAATTAGTTGAGTTTCATTCATCAGAGATCTATGTGAAGATGTAGTTGAAGTATAAAATACATTGCAACTAATCAAGACAGTAGGTCTACCTAATAGTTCATCATTAGATATATTGCATATCTATTTGTTGAAGGTTGTATCCTTCACCATTCAAGCAGTGAGCTTTTAGAAAGTGATTCCTCACCCCTAACAGGGTTATTTATAAAAGACTCCTAACAGGGTCCGACCTTTAACCAGGTCACTATACTTATTGCATTGTAAAGTATAACTCCTAACAGGGTTGTAAAATCTTCAAACATTGATTATTATAAACAAGTATAGTTTTTTGCGGGTGCTAATTCCCACCGGCATTTTTACCTTTGGTTTCCCCGTAACTAAATTGTGGTGTTCTCATTTGTGTTATCTGATTGTGTATTTTTTTTAAACTATTCTATAAGTAAAGGGAAAAATAAATTAATTAGCTGATAACTAATTCACCCCCCCCTCTCAGTTATCCTTTGGGACTATTCTAACAGATTCTTAGGGGTCCTAATGGGTCATAACAGCTCTTAAAAAGTCTTAGGACACATTAATGTGTCCTAGGACCCCTTATGACCCCATAAGACCCCTAATATGTGTTCTTAGGGGTCATGAGGTGTCCTAGGGCACATTATTGTATCCTTGAACCTCTTAAAACCCCTTTGGGCCCCTAAAATGTATTCTTAGGGGTCATATGGGGTCTTACAACACATTAATGTATCCTAGGACCTCTTAAGACACCTTAGGACCCCTAATATGTAGGGTTCATAAGTGGTCCAAGGACAAATTAATGTGTATGAGGACACCTTATGGAACTTAATGACTCCCACAAATACATCTTAGGGGTCCTAAAGGGTCCTAAGGGGTCTTAAGTGGTCTTATGATACATTAATATGTCCTAGGACCCCTTAGGATCCCTTAGGAACCCTTATAACCCCTAAGAATACATCTTAGGGATCCTAAGGGGTCTTAAGGGGTCCTAGGTCACATTTATCTATCCTAGGATGCCTTATCAAACCTTAGAACCGCTAAGATGTATTCATAGGGATCCTAAAGGCTACTAAGGATTTGGGGTCTTAAGGTGTCCTATGACACATCAATGTGTCATTAGACCCCATATAACTTCTTAGGACCCTTAAGATGTATTGTCATGAGTCCTAAAGGGTCATAATGGTTGTTAAGGGGTCCTAAGACATATTAATGTGTCCTACGACTACTTATGGATCCTTAGGATACCTAGGAATACATTGTATAGGAGAGAGAGAGAGAGAGAGAGAGAGAGGTTTAAATATTACTATTACATCATTTAATATATAATATATATAATATATCATATAGCATAATATATAATAAAATATATTATATATATTATCATATAACATAATATAATATAAAAATTTACCATGTATGCATGTTCTACATATCATGTATCAGATTGCTACAGGTGTCAGATAGAAATTAGGTATGTGATAGCTTTAAAAAACCCGATCGCTATCCTGTACACCTTACCTCGAAAACAATCATCATTTTCTTTAGGATTGTCTTTGGTTTTGGATTTTTAATGCCAAACCTACATGGTCAACCCTAAAAACATGTTTTCCCTAGTTCCTCTGATCTTGAGACTTCAATCATGTAGCTAACAATTTTTATTTATTTTTAACTTGAATATAATGAAATGTTTTTTTTAAGGATATTCTTAGTTTTCCATTAATATAATTATTGTTAAATTTTGAATTCAATAAGTAATTATTAATTATTTTCAAATTGAGTTACCTTTGAAGTCCTAATTGATAGACTAATTGAAAAACAACTATAACTTTCAAACGGTATAATATTTTAGTAATCCAAAACATGCGTCACGTTCTATGCTTTGCATAGTACAAGAAAAAATTCATTTTTATGAAGTTTAGACTAAGTTAAGGTGGTCAGACATGAGAGTTGTTTTATTTTACAATAGATGTAGCAAAAAAACCATAATTAATTATTTACTTGGAAAATTTAAAAAAAGATATGTCACATCCAGACATGAGTCTACTACTTATATCTAAAATCTTGTAAAAAATATTATTATTTGATTGTGTTTAAGGTGGTCATACATACACCTAATTTTTATCTTTTCCCTAAAATTTTTATACTGCTGCATTGAAATTTGAATTTTTCACCATATACCATATTTGTTTTTTAAAAAGGGCTAGTATCTTAGAAACTATATTCAATTCTCTATAGATTCTCTTATTTCTTTTTTTTTTTAAATTTAAGATTGATAACTTGTTGAACTTTTCACATCAACTTTCCTAGCCATAATTTTCAGAATTTCCATTACCACTTATGGGCCTACTTTGGTACACATGATCCTAAACATACCCATCTAGTGGATCATCTTAAATGCGCACCTACCAAGATCTCTATATTTGAGCTTTTGTGCTTATGTCCTGAACATAAGGAATCTTTAGATCAATCTTTCCAAAATGTAGTTGTACCAAGGGACATATCGCCTAAAAATTTCAAAACCATGGTTAATTATATTGTTGCTAACAAAAATTCTATATTTCTAGACCATGATGTAGTACCACACAAACCATTGCATAATCATCCTTTGCACTTCATGGTCCAAGTGCACAAACATACAATCAGACAAGTCATCATTGATGGCAAAGCTAGGTTAAACATAGGTACTTTAAAAGTGATAAAGACCTTGGGATATTCTAATAATAGTATGGATGTCACAAGAAGAATAAACATTAGAGTATATGATGAGGAGGCTCAAGATCATCCAAAGGTGTACTCATGTTTCCTGTCAAGATAGAACCAATAGTTAAGAATAATTTGTTCTAAATCCTAGACCTTAAACTAGGATATAACATATTTTTGGGAAGACCATGGATATATGAAACACAAGTTGTACTCTCCACATATCATCAGTGTATCAAGTTTCCTTACCAAGGAAAAAATATTATCATAGATGGAGACCCAAACCCCTTTCAATATTGCAACAATCTAAGGGGTAGTTCATAATATTAAGTACCATTGAATCAAGACACAAGTGTTCCTTCTACTTCTTCTTTGATTCCCACGACCACACCAAGGAAGAGAATCAAAATATCCGTCTAAGATAGAGGGTGTGGTAAATATCATTATTAAGAAGTCTTTACCATTAATAACTTAACTCTATCTCATAAATCATATGGTAGACCCAGACCAGTCCAAGTAATTGAAATACCATAATAGTAATCTTTAGATGTCTACCAACAACATTTATCAGATTGAGAGACTTGAGTGAAGAGAAACCATTTGATCAAGAAATCAATACTTGGTTATACCAAGACCCCCAAGATAAACCATCAGTACGACTACCTTTGGCCCAATATGGATATCGATTCATAATGTTGTAATAGTTTGGGTCTAATTGAACCATGGGCCTAGGAGAAAGACAACACAAAATACTAGAATCATCTCTACCACCTACCCAAAAGAATATAAAAAGGTTTTAGGTATAGTTAATCAATAACCAATGTGGTTATTCATGAAATTAATGTTGATAAACAATAGGTTGTTGAACCAAACTGGGGGCAAGTTAATGTACATACCCAAATTAGTGGAATAATTCAATAGTTGTTGCTACAAGAAATGGAAACCATAACCACCCAGTTGATCCTTGAGAAAGAAGACCTATATTATGTAGAATATGAGATACCTTATGAGTATTATAGAAAAAATGATTCTCATGAGTATGAGTGGGATACCCTTCATACCTCAAGTACCATCGCTATAGCTGAAATGTTTGACTACTTTAACCTAGAAGATAAACCTTGCCTAGGCAATTAAATTGATATCAACTCCTTGAACGGTCCATATAATTCCCATTCCCATTTTTTTGGAACTATCACTATAGTTTTGTTTTCCCAAACTGAGTCAAAACCTAGAAGTGACTTTCGCCATGAACTGATAGATTGGTACCAACAAGGATGTCTAGATATAGATTTTTTTGAAAATGACGAATCTATTGTTGAATTCTTGGGGCTTTGAGAAGGAATTCTATCAGGAGATCATAAAGCTTGATGATACATTGATCTTGATAGGTCTGCATACTTTGGGGAGGTGTCTCCTCTTTCCAGTCAAAAAGATAAAATATAAAATATAAAAGAAAGGTCACTTAGTGAAAATTGAAAGGATCTTTTTGACAAGGAAAAAGTAAAAATAAAATATATATCTTCTGGTGAAAACCTTTCCAAGGTGCCAAAATATGGATATTTGAAACCCCTTCTCTTAAATGAGGAAAAAATGACACTACTAGAAAAACACTGGAAATTAACTTAGGGGGTGAGAAAATACTTAATAAGATTTATCTTTCCAAATCTCTCCCACCTCAATAAAGAGAGGATAATATCATCTTCTTGAAAGAAAGAAAATTTAACTTCACCTGGTCATATGCTGACATGCCAGGTCTTGATCTAGAGATAGTATTACACCATCTTCCATTGTTTCCAAATGCAAAGCTAGTTAAACAAAAACTATGAAAGATGCATCCACACATTTCCTTTCTAGTGAAGGTTGAGTTGAAGAAACTCTTGCATTATGGTTTCATAAGACCCATTCCTAATGCAAATTGGATCTCAAATATTGTACTAGTCATAAAAAAATTTGGTGATATCTGAATAGGTACAAATTTTAGGGACCTGAATAAAGTTTGTACCAAGGATGACTTGTGGTTACCCAACATTAATATCATGTACTAGATTTAATAGTGGTACATCAAATGTTATCTTTAATGGATGGATTCATTTGATATAACCAAATATGAATATCTCCTTAATATTAACATAAAAATGCATTCACGTGTGCATGGGGAATCTACTACTGGAATGTCATGCCTTTTGGTTTAAAAAAAGGAGGTGCTACCTATCAAAGAGAAATGATGAAAATATTCGACAACCTGATCCAAAAAAAATGGAAGATTATTTTGATGATATCCTAGAAGAATCCAAGCTCAGAGAAACTCATCTACAATTGTTGGGTCCTATATTTGATAGGCTACAAGAATACACATTTAGATTCAATCCAAAAAAGTGTCCTTTTGGAGTTACTTCTAGAAAAATCTTAGGATTCATAGTTTCGTAAAGAGGAATAGAAGTGGATCTAGATAAATTCATGGCAATATTAGACATGCCTCCTTCTACACACATGAAACAACTAAGGGAACCTCAGGGAAGGGTATAATCAATCAGAAGGTTTATAACACAATTTTATGATAAATTTCATCTATTTCAACATGTTTCGAACAAAGGATTAACTATTGTATGGACGAACCAATGTCAACAATAATTCCAATTCTTTAAGGATTATCTGCTAAGTTCTCAAGTCTTGGTACCACTAACTCTAGGAAAATGACTTCTATTATACAATTTGGCAACTAAGTCAGCACTAGGAGTTCTTTTAGCCTAGCACAATGATTAAGGAGAAGAGAGATCCATTTATTATATTAGTAGAACCTTGGTTGGATATGAGATCATCTATTCACCAATAGAAAAATCATGCCTCACAGTAATTTTTTATTCCCATAAGCTAAGTCATTACATTCTAAGTCATCAGACAAAGCTCATAGCTCATATAGATCCATTAAAGAATTTTATAAGAAAGTTAGCATTAATAGGAAGACTCGCTAAGTGGTTCGTGATCCTAATAAAATTTGACATAGAATATGTGGATTGAAAAACCATTAAAGGGAAATTCATTACAGATAAAATAGAAGAAGCACCTATACCTGATCATCAACTAATTACCTTTGAATTTCTAGATGAATCAATTCTCACTATAGAAGCATAAACAATAGACATATGGTAGTTATACTTTGATGGATCTTACACTAACCAGAGTGTGATGGAAGTAATTTTCCTTATTACTCCACGAGGTTATACAAATCCTAAGTCCTTTAGAATCAACTTTCTATGAACAAATAACATAGAAGAGTATGAAGATCTGATTATTGGGTTGAAGCTAGCCATTCAATCAAAAATACAAAATATCAAAGTCTATGGTGACTCCCAACTAGTTATTAGTCAAGTGAATAATGACTATATGACTAAAGATGAAAAATTTATGGATCAATTATGGGCTTCTTTTCGCTATATTATTTTAGAAAAAAATTCCAAGGATTCTGAATAAAGTCACAGATGTGATGGATACTATAGCATCCCTCATAGATGTGCCATGAAATGAAACAAGATTTTAGTTCTTAATTAAACACTTGATGATCCCAACCTACAAAGTGAAAATTTCATAAATAGTTTGTATCCTTAGTGATTCTGAGTCACCTTGGTACATAGATGTTTATACCTATCAAAAATACAACCAACTTCCACCTAAGTTGTCATGAAACTAGAGGAAATCCCCAATAAGACAAGCCACTAGGTATACCATTCTAACTAATAATCTAAATCAGTTAGGTCTCAATAGTACACTCTTAAGGTTTCTTAATTCCACCAAAACCTAGAAAACCATGTATGAGGTTCATGAAGGTGTTTGTGATGTCAATTTTGATGACAATAACTTAGTGAAGAAACTATTGAGAATGGCCTATTATTGGCCAACCATGGAGGAAGATGCTCATAAATATGTTCAAAGATGTAGAGAGTGTCAAATTCATGAAGAACTTATACATACACCAGCTCAAGAGCTCCAACCTCTCACTTCCCCTTGGCCCTTTTCAAGATGGGTATTTGACTTAGTGGGTAATATTATGCCAATTTCTTCCAACATTCATAAGTACATAATCATAACCACTAAGTACTTCACTAAGTGGATGGAGGCCATTCCTTTGACATATATAACTTGTAAGCCAATTTCTATGTCTATCTTGAATTACATCATCTACCAGTATGGAATGCCTCAAACCATACTTGCTAACCATGGGTTATCCTTTGAGAATAAAGATGTCCAAAACCTCTATTATATTAGTAGAACCTTGGTTGGATATGAGATCATCTATTCACCAATAGAGGTGACTCATTTTTCTCTGATGTATTGATCAAAAGTAGTTTTACCCATTGAGGTTGAACATCCATCCCTTAAAATTTCTCTAAAGAACTTCATTATAGATGAGGACTATAGGGTAGCCAGTTTGTGTGAGGTAGAATTTTTTGATGAGAAATGATAAAGCTCCATGAATCACTTGCAAGGATATTAGAATTGCCTTCATAAAAGCTACAATAAGAGAGTGAGATCAATAAAATTTTATATAGGAGATCTGGTCCTTATGAGAAATCAAAAGAATCAAGTAGAAAGAGAAAGGCCTAGAAAGTTTGAACCAAATTGGTTAGGACCCTATGTCATCATTGGATCTTGTGGTAATGAGGAATATCAACTGGCTACTCAAGAAGGATATCAACTCCCTGGATACATAAGAAAAAAAACCTCAAAAGGCTTTATATATGATATCCCAAGGTCAAGTGTACATAATTTAAAAGATCTTGAAAAAGTACCAAATAATAGAAAAATAAAATAGAAGATTTACCTCGGTGAAAACCTAGCAAACAAGTGCCTTGGAAACAACAAAAAAAACCTAGAAAAAGGTGCTATTGGGTAGTTACCTTGGTGAGATCTTGGAAAATAGGCGCCAAGTGTTGAAATCCCACTTCGCGAACATTGAATCCTAATGATCAAGTTTGTACTTACTGAACGCATATTGCTAAGCATGTCATGCTAAAAACTCAACAAGCACAATATTCATGAACATTAATGCCTATCCTTGACCTATAGTGATTCAACAGACTAGGGGCAGTCTCAAAAAGTCCTTAAAAAACCCCTAAAAAGAGAAAAATGTCCTGACAACATCCTTAAAAAGAGAAAAAAGTGTTGGAAAAATTCCTGAAAAGAGAAAAACATCCTGAAACAATCCTTAAAAGAGCAAAATGTCCTAGAAAAAATCATAAGAAAGAGAAAAACCTCCTTAAAAGATCTCCAAAAATTGCAAAATATCTTGAAAACATTTATTATAAAAGTCCCAAAATGTTGTGAAATTTTTTTAAAAATTCAAAAAATCAAATAATGTCCTAAAAAATGATCAAAAACATCACATAAGATATTGAAATAATCCTAAAAATCATTAAACAAATCCTAAAAAAATCATCTAGGGTAAGCATGTTTGGTGTGTATGTGATAAGAGCCTTCACATCCATACAGTTGTGATACACCACACATACCTCAATTCTAGACATAAGAATCCTACAATGGACCAAAAAAATTACAAAGCATCCGGAAGATATGCATCAATAAAAAAAAATCAAAATATATAAAAAAACCCTTGCAATAAAATCATCTCTATCACAACAAGTTGAAAGTGATGATCAAACATCAAATCTCATATCAAAACAATGAGATTCATAAGTCAGCAAAGGACAAATATGACTTATCTTGATGAACAATCCAATTTGTCATCAATCAAATCAATCAAATCAATCAATCGGTCAATTGTCTTATATAGTGATGGATACACTCAAAACTAGACCGATTAGTCTTATACGGGTATTCTACTCCTAAAACTAGACACATCAAACATCAACATGAAACCAAAGAAATGATCAGTAAGGTTGTTGAAAAGGTCATTCTTGTTTTTCTATTGCCAATTTATCTTTCGTGATTGTGTTGATATGCTCCTCAAGGATACCACTGAGTTGTAATATTGACCATGATGGTTCATAGTCTTGTTTTTATTTGTTTGTTGTTTGTGGATTTTTTTCTTGCAAACACTAGGAGAATTTTTGGTGTCTAGAGTATGTGTCAAATGCAAGAATATGTTCATTTAGGCCTCCTGCCACACACTTAGCATTGTATGAGACAAGGTTGTGGTGCAAGACCTAGGTTAGAGAATTTTTTTGTAAGGTGTTTTGTTTCATGATTCTTGTAATGATCGAGGTGAATTGGTGAACAAACACCATAGTTTCTTTTTAGCTTGTTTTTAGCTTAAATATGTGTTGAGGTAGTTTATAAACCTCTGGAAATATAACCAAGGCACTAGCAACCATAATTGGTGCAAGGGAAGTAAAATAGTGTGCTTAGGCAATACTACATATAAGGGTACACTGGTGCTCGATAATATTGTTTCTCAAGTTACACTGATCGTTGGGGTTGCTACTCGAATTCCCTTCTTAGGTGTGTCGCTCGAGTTTGCTTATGGGGTTTGCTGCTCAGGTTTGTTTTTTGGGTGTGTCACTTGGGTTTGTTTCTTAGGGTGTCACTTGGGTGTGTCACTAGGGTTTTGTACTTAGGTTTTCTTACTGATGCTCAGGTTTTGGGGACAAGTTTTTTTTTTTGCTCTAGACTAGTGATCGGTAATGGTGGTCTATTACTCGGTTATGTCGGTTAATGACCCAGGAAACATAGAATGTGACATTTATGACCAGTTGGGTCAAATAAAATGACTACCAAAATGTCATTTTTGTCTCAGATGAATAGGGACACCTATTCCAATGATGGGAGGGTCATTTATTGATCACCCATGCCTTCTTTACAAAGGTTTTTGAAGAAGTTGGAGGACGCAAGATATTTTGTGAGATGGCTATATAGTTAAAAGTTTGTAATCGATAGAGAGGGATGATAGAAGATAGTAGAAGATTGTACATGTAATAGATTTTAGAATGTGAATAGAAATACAGGGAGTATTTGGGGACTATATTCTATAATCTGTTATTCATTCTATGTGTAATTAGTTTAGTTTGGTTGAACTAGTTGGTTTAGCTTAGAGAATTAATCTTTCCTAGAAGATTCAATAGTATGAAATAGTATCTTAATGGTGGGCATCGAGTATAGAGAACTTGAGGTGAAGATCTTAGTGACTTCTGCAAGGTAGGGTTTGATTATACCCTATAAGGTCCATAAAGAGACCTTCGAGTGGAGTTAGGATGACTCTCAGTAGCACCTAGAACCTTGATTCTACATCAAATTGGTATCAGAGAAACTAAGAAGATTTGGGGTTTTGTTGTTTGGGTGTGATTTTTAGAAGAGTCTATAAATTCATCTAACATGGTGTCTAATGTGGAGCTGGTGAGAGACATTGGAGAGAAGGAGGAGAACAGACTCTTGAAGGAACAGTTAGCCGAAATGGAACGTAAGTTAGAAAAAGTGCAGCTTCAAACTATAGAAGTCATTAAACTGATAAGAGAAGTTGATGAAAAGGGTAAACTAGTGGCCGAGGAGGACATGATCTTTGAGCCAGGCCCTTTGCTTCAAGAAGATCAATTCTTGAAATAATTGAAGGTAATGAGTGGTAATTCCTTAGAAGGTGTGCCTCTATTTAGTGGCAAGATGGATCCAGAATTACTCATGGAATCGGTAGAAGGTCTTGAAAATCACTTTTATTGTGATAGTGTGACTAAAGCTCTAAAAGTCAGAATAGCCAAGAAAAGGTTGAGAGGAACCACTCTCACTTGGTGTAAATATTTCCAAGATGAAAGGAATAAAGGAGGAAAGAACCCCATAACCAGTTGGAAAGGTATGGTGGCTAAGATGAAGGAAACTTATCTTCCTGATGATTATGAAGTGCAGTTGCACAATAAAAGGAAAAATCTAAGATAGAAAGACTTAGAAGTTAGTGCTTATACAAAAAAATTCCATAATCTATGCTTAAGGTCCTATGTGATGGAAGAAGAAAGCCTAAAAGTTGCAAGATATTTGAATGGCCTCAAATGGAGTATTCAAAAAGAGATCAGTCTCTTAAGCCCCAAGAATGTACACCAATGTTATCAACTAGCTCTTAAGGTGGAAGAGAAGTTCAAGAAGAAGAAAGACTCAAACACTATAGGCAAAGGAAGAGACAATAGAGGTCATAGAGGAGGATATGGAGGAAGGAATTTTGAGGCTAAGAACAAGAGTGAGTCCAAAATCACCGAGAACCAAGGAGAATCTAGTAACACAAGAGGTGATTACAATCGAGGAAGAGGTTCAAATAATAGTTCAAGAGGAAGAAATGATAATCAGGGAAGAGGATCTTACTTCTCTTCGATGAAGTACTATAACTGTCAATAGTTTGGGCATCCTACATATTGGTGTCGTGCAAAGAGCTCTACTTCACAAGGAGGAGAGAAAAGAGCCAAGTATGTGTAAGAAGGGTCTTGTAGTAGCAAGAGTGCAGAAGTCGCCATAGGTTCTAAAATGGGAGAGCATTTTATGGTTTGTAGAGCACTCCTTAAAGAACCAATCAAACAAGAGCCAAGCCAAAGAATATCTTTATTTCGAGTCAATCGCAACGTACTTAGTAAGGTCTATAAATTTATCATATATTCATGTTCTACTGATAACATAGTTTCTTTAGAAGCTATTGAGAAGTTAAAGTTGACAAGGATTCCTCATACTAATCCTTATAGAGTTACTTGATTGAAAAAAGGTCAACATGTAATAGTGAATGAGAAAGCTTGGATAGAATTTTCCATAGGGACGTATAAGGATAGAGTTTGTGTGATTTCCTATCGATGGATGAGTATCATCTGCTATTGGGTAGACCTTGAAAGTTTGACTGAGCTGCAGTGCATGATGGGGCTAAGAACTCCTATTCTTTCCAGAAAGATGGAATAACTTTTAAGGTACAGTCAACCTTGGAAGCAGGGGAAAAGAAGAAAAGGGGTCCCAACCTACTATTTGTCGGTGAGAAAGAATTCTTAAAAATATTTGAAGAAGTGAATGGAGTAGGATTTACCTTAGTTTTGAAACCAAAGGTTGAAGAGGGTAATAAGAAAGAAGAGTTTCCTTATAGATCCAAAGGTTGTTAACTCAATATCATACCATAGTTAGTGATGGCCAACCAGCTAACCTACCACCTGAGAGATCTATTAGTCATCAGATTGACTTTATCCCAGGAGCATCACTTCCAAATAAAGCTACTTATAACATGACTCCATAGCAAAATGTAGATATTTTTAACCAAATCCAAGGGTTGATTAGAGAGAGAATAAGTCCATGTGATGTTCCCATAGTCCTAGCCCCAACGAAAGATGGTACTTGGAGGTTGTGTACCGATTCCAAGGCCATAAATAGGATTACATTCTGGTATAAGTTCCCAATACCAAGGATAGAAGATTTAATGGATTGTCTTGGTGGAGCTAGATATTACTCCAAGATAAATCTTTAGAGTGGATATTGCTAGATAATAATGAAAGGGGGCGATGAGTGGAAACCTAGTTTTAAGACTACCGAGGGACTTTATGAATGGCTTGTTATGCCTTTTGGGTTGTTAAATGCCCCAAGCACATTTATGAAATTAATAAATGAGGTTTTGAAGGACTTCATTGGAAAATGGGTTGTAGTATACTTGGATGACATCCTAGTGTTCAGAAAAAAAAAAGAGGATCATCTTAGACATCTGGAAATGGTAATGCAAAGATAACATGAGGAAAAGTTGACAATCAACTTGGAAAAGAGTGATTTCATGAAGAAAGAGTGGTATATTTAGTTTTTTTTTTAATCTTTGAGTGTAACTTGAAGATGGATATAAGCAAGGTGGAAGAAATATTGAATTTTCCTAAACCAAAGTCAGCTACTGAATTAAGAATCTTCCATGGTTTAGCACAGTTCTACTGGAAGTTCATCAAATAGTTTAGTGAAATTAGCGCACCTATTTTACATACCATCAAAGGAGTTATGAAAGAAAAGTTCCAATGGAATGAGAAGGCTGATGAAGGATTTGAGCATTTGAAGGAAAGGATAGTGACTCAACTGATATTGAAACTTCCTATTTTTGACAAGTTGTTTACTATGGAGTGTGATGCTAGTAATATTGATGCCGGTGCAGTTTTGAGTCAAGAAGGAAAACCAGTAGCTTTTCATAGTGAGAAACTTAGTGATGCAAAGAGGAATTATTCCTCATATGATTTGGAACTATATGCATTAGCATAAGCACTAAGGAAATGGAGACATTATCTCCTTCTCAAAGAATTCATAGTCTTTACTGACAATCAGGCTTTAAGTTTTCTTAGTTCACAGGATAAACTAAGCCATAAGCACATGAAATGGGTGCAGTGCATCCAAGCCTATACCTTCACTATAAAGCACAAGAAGAGAGTATAGAATAAAGTAGTAGATGCATTGAGTAGAAGGTTTCTCATAGTACAAGAAGTTTAGTTAAGGAGCATTGGCATTGAAAGCTTCAAGGACCTATATCTGATAGATAAAGACTTTTCAACAACATACAAGGTATGTTTAGAATCTCAAAATCACTTTCATAGTGAATATTCTGAGTATACTCTTCAAGAAGGTATTTTATTTAAGGGAGGACAAATTTATGTACTGAAAGGTTCCATGAAGGAAAACCTAGTACAAGAAAAGCACAATGGTTCATTAAGTGGACATTTTGGGTTGAATAAAACTCTAGAGTTGGTCAAGAGGTACTACTATTGGCCAAGAATGTATCGGGATGTCCAAAGGTATGTAGAGACTTGTATGATCTATCAGAAGGAAAAAGGGACTTCATCTAATGTAGGATTATATCAGACCCTTCCTATCCCCGATAGACCTTGGGAATGCCTTAGTATGGATTTTGTAGTTGGACTACCAAAGACCAAGCAAGGAATGGACAACACCTTTGTGATTGTTGATAGGTTCAGCAAGATGGATCACTTTGTGCCATGAAAGGCCACACATGATGCATGTTATATAGAAAATGTGTTCTTTAGATAAGAAGTAAGGATACATGGATTACCTTTGAGTATTGTATCAGATGCAGAATCCAAGTTTGTGAGTCATTTTTTGAAAACATTATGGCAGAAGCTTGGTACTAATATTTCCTTTATCTTGGCATATCATCCATAGACCGATGGTTAGACTGAAATGGTGAACTAAATTTTAGGAAATCTATTAAAATGTCTCACCAAAGAGTATGGACAATCATGGGATTAGTTACTTTCTCAAGTAGAATCTCCATACAATGACATAGTAAATAGATCCACTAGAAAGAGCCCTTTTTAAATAGTGTATGGGCTTCATCCCAGGGGTATATGTGAACTCAAGGTCTTGGAAGTGATGTAGAGTGGAGTGGGTATGATGAAGAATTTTCTCAATCCTTGAAGGAGGTCCATGATTTAGTAAAGAAAGCATTAGTGGAGAATACAACTCACACCAAGGAGAAGGTAGATGTAAGGAAAAGGGAAGTTCAATTTCAAATTAGAGATTTGATCATAGTGCACCTCAACAAAAAAAGTTGCAAAAAGGAGTTCTGAGTAAAATTCAGATGAGGAAGATATGCCCTTGTGCAATTCTGGCAAAGTATGGGTTTAATGCTTATAAAGTTGATCTTCCTGCAGACATCAGATTATCTCTAGTTTTCAATGTGGCATATTTGGTATCCTATTAAGGACCAATTCCAAAAATCACTAAAACTTCCTATTGTACCAAAACCAAAGGCCAAGAACATTCTAAATTCAAGAGTTGCCAAGGAGACTAGAAGGCAGACCTACATGGAACATCTAGTCAAATGGTAAGGGCAAGCTGATTCAGAGGCTACATGGGTGAAAGAAACCAATTTAAAGAATTTAGGCATTAGTTCTGACTTGATCCAATCACTTGGAAGTTGATTTCTTCTTGTTTGGGGAGTATGGTGCAGGAGCACCTAGGTTAGAGAATTCTTTTTTTAAGGTGCTTTGTTTCACCATTCTTGTAATGAATGAGGTCAATCGATGAACAAACACCATTGTTTCTTTTTATCTTGTTTTTATCTTAAATGTGTGTTGAGGTAATTTATAAACCTCTGGATATAAAACGAAGGCACTAGGAACCATAATTAATGCAAGGGAAGTAAAATAGTGTGCTCAGGAAATGCTGCTACTTAGGTTACTGATGCAGGAGCATCCTGGCTGTAAGGGCAATCTTGCATCACCCAAAAATATGTGTTTTTCCATTCAATCAGGGCTATTTTGTACAAAGCTACTATTTTTGGAAACTTAATATTTTTAGTAAGTTGGTCGTTTGAACTCAGAATGTTCTAATTTTCTAGGTGAAGGTTCATCTTAGTCATATAAGAATGCCAGTTGAATTTCATTACCAGATCATCTGTATTGGCGAAGTTATTAAGGATTTACTGTTGATATTTTAGGGTGCAAAATCTTTAAGCTCAATTTTTAGGACCTTATAGGCTTCGGATTGAGGTCAAACCCCTAGCACTGTGGCTCATGATCTCCCCTTTCTGAAAAGTGGTTATAATAGCTAATCGGAGCTACGGTTCAAAAGTTATGGATTTTGAAAGTTGGGCTACCTAATCTCATGTTTTGTAAATATTTAAAGCCGACCCTTTTGTAATAAAAGTGAAAAATAATTAAATGCTAGGGGTAGTCGGCCTTAATGGCTAGATTTCTGGAACCTTCTTAGGCAGTGGAAATTCCCTATATAAAGAAGGCCCGTAGTGTTGTCTAGGGAAATTTTGGGTAGATCGGGGTAATAATTTGAGGCTTTTTCCTACAGAATATTGTAAGGGGAATGCCCATGTGGCCTTGCATATTTAATTCTGAAAGCTTGTAATTTCACATTTGTGGAGATAATAAGAAGCCCATTTTCTATTCTTGCAAATTTCTATTTTTTCTCTTTGTTTCTATCATGTGCTAAGTGGTATTAAGGGGGCCCCCTTCGTCAAGTGGTATTAGAGCGAGAAGTTCCTAAGTGTGTAAATAGATCACTGACTATGAGGCAGTTTGCACCAGGACTGTGGTTAGGGTTTTAGCACGCATCAGGAAAATGCCTCCACAAAGGGAATGTGGCAGAAGAGCTAGCGTTGTGACACCTAAGGTTAGAGAGCTCCAGAGACAAGTGCGAGCATTGCAAGAAGAGATTCACAGAGGAATGAATCTTAATGTTAGAAACAAAAGTGAGGATGAAGCCGAAGAAGGAAATGATGA
>MU228386.1:3062419-3096890 GCA_018584345.1 Thuja plicata | reverse complement strand
TATGTTCTTGGTTGCTCTACATCACTTAAATAGAAGAAGTGTGGTTCATGGGATTCTGGTCTCTGTGAAATGGGTTTTATCCACATGTGATAAGACCTCTTACATTCCCGTGGAAAAGGCTTATTCGTAGTTGGTAACATTTAAGTTTAGCTTTATATCTACCAATTGTAGGCTTTGGAAGTTTATCAAGTGTTTTAATGAACACATCGACCATCTATGCGTCAACTTAAAACTTCCATATCTACAATATTTCTTTAACATGTTCCTCATTATGTCAGACAGACAGCTCACCATATTATCTTCACGATACAACAATGGATTCACTCAGCGAGAACAAACCAAGGCGCATCGAAGATTTAATCACATCACTCGTCTTTTCCACATTTCTGCAAGATGATCACTTTAATGGCAACTGGCCTTCGGAACTGCCCTTGAAAACTGACATAATGATTTGATCAAACCTTGCCCTCTGATAGGCACATTCTCTGATCTATAAACTATCATTCCCCAAAATGACATCTCATGACTGTACCCGAATCGAAAGATATTAACTTTTGAAAATGACATTTTATTCTATTTCTGCAAACATACTGTCAAAAAATGATTTTTAATCATCGTAATTGATTTTAAAAGGCTAACAAATGGATTAACAAGGGGCTCAAATCCGAACTAGAAGTAGTATGTCAGCTTTGTAAGACAATGAAAAAATAAATTTTTTAAAAGAATCAACCGGCCAAAAGTTATTCACTAGAAAAGTAGGGCATTTCGTAAACTTAACTCTTTTCTGCACTGCAAACTAAACAAACTGCCTTTGAAACTGAACTCATAGGGTCATCAAAAAGATCTTCCAGAAACCCAACCTCTGGAACTTAATTGAATTCTAGATGTGGAACATGACCCCTTAGTTTTCTTCCTCTGAAAAGATACTTCTGAACTGATACCGATCTGCAAAGATAGCACTTTAACACTTCCTGAATTTTAACACAGTAAATATGCAGAAATCGGGTTCAGAATCGGCAAAGAAAAGTGATCAACCAGATTGGTCAAGGCTTGGGAATCTTCAAAGGAGTTCATTCCTAGGTCTATAATCCAGGCCAACCTTTAATTATCCAAAATTTTCACCCAAGTATAGACTTTCAAAAGCTCAAAGTGGGTCACTTAGTAATTCTGAATTTGAAAACACAGGAAATCAGGATTAATCACTATCAGAATGGTTCTTGAAAACTTGTCATCTGATTTCATAAAGATCTACAGATTGGAACATATGAAGTATGTGACCACTGGAACACAGTACAAAAGGAATTTTCTCAATTGGGTGAATTGGTCAAAAGTTATAACATGTCAAACTGGGCTATTCAGATTTCTAGACAAGGCAAAAATGCAAACAGTTCATGAACAACCAACTTTGGGAAGTATGGAAACTTATCAAATGGATTATGAATGACCTGAGGTTTAAAACATAAGCTCTTTGATATGCATGGAACACATTTCCAAAGTTATGGCTTATGAAACTCAACAGGGTGTAAGATATTCAAAAGCAAAGTAGGCTCTGGACAGCAAATTGACAACTAGCAAAGATGCAGAATTAGGCGACCCCCTCAAAATGACTGCTCCCTAAACATGTCAAAACTGAAAATCAGGAGCTGGGACCCACTGCATATATCAAATGGAAGGCATTAAAACCTCTCCCCAGGTTGTATCTCATAAAAATCATTCGGGCACCTTTTTCAATCACTCCAACTGAGCCTTGTTACACAAAATTTCAAGGGTACTTACTTTGCTTGTCTGAAAAATTTAACATGGTCACTCCAAATTTGTTCCAAATTTAGGAGTACCAACAGCTTTTACAGAACCTGTTACTCTAGACAGGATGAAGTGGCTGGATTTCATCATTCAGGATGGAATGTTATTCAGAGGGAGCCAATTGTGCATTCCACGAAGTTCTATGAGGGAAAATCTCATCAAGGAGAAGCATAGCGGAGGATTGGCTAGACATTTTGGTCGAGATAAAACCCTTGATCTAGTTAGAGAGAATTATTATTGGCCACAGTTGCAGCAAGATGTCAAGAAGTTTGTACAGAGTTGTAGAGTATGTCAAATGCCAAAAGGAGCAAAGCAGAATACAGGATTGTATCAACCATTACCTGTCCCAGAGAAGCCTTGGGAGGATATTAGTATGGACTTTGTTCTTGGTTTACCAAGGACTTAGTGGGGACATGATTCAATTTTTTTGGTGGTTGATAGGTTTTCAAAGATGACACATTTCATTCCTTGCAAGAAGAGTAATGATTTTGTTCATGTAGCAGAATTATTTTTTACAGAAGTGGTGAGGCTACATGGTTTGCCAAAGACCATAGTTTCAGATCGAGACACTAAGTTTGTTGGTTATTTCTGGCATACGTTGTGGAAGAAGTTGAAGACAGATTTGAAGTTCAGTTTGTCACATCATCCACAGACTGATGGACAGACATAGGTGGTGAATAGGAGTTTGGGGAATTTGCTGAGATGTTTGGTTGGAGATAAGCCAACAGGATGGGATTTGATTTTACCACATGCAAAATTTGCGTACAATAATTCTATCAATAGGAGCACTGGTAAATCACCATTCCAGATTGTATATGGAAGTAGTCCAAGAAACGCATCTGAATTGAGGAAGATAGATAAAGGAGAAATAAGTAGTGCTAAAGCTGAAGATTTTGCAGAACACTTGGAGAACATCCGTGAGGAAGTGAGGAAGCACATTACAAAAATGAATGCACAGTATAAGGCTAAGGCAGATAAGAAAATGAGACATAAAGAATTTTAGGTTGGGGATGAAGTCATGGTTCATTTGTAGAAGCAGCGATTTCCAGTTGGTACATATAACAAGTTGAAAATGAAGAAGTTTGGACCATGTAAGATACTGAAGAAGCATGATTCAGGAAATGCATATGAGGTAGAATTGCCTAGTCAGGTGAATATTTCACCAGTGTTTAACATTTTAGATTCGACGGAGTATCATGAAGGAGGTGTTGAAGATGAGATCACAGCGGCACAGTGGAGTATTCCAACAAGTATTTCAGATACCAAGGAGATTGAAGACATACTGGACAGTCGTGTTGGTAGAAGCACAAGGAACAAGACATATGAAGAATATTTGGTCAAGTGGACAGGACAATCTATTGAATATTCATCATGGCTAACAAGGGAGGAGGTTAACCACCTTGGTTTTCCTCTGCACACCTGAGTCATGATAGGGTCACTTCTCAAATTACCCCGGGTGTCTGATGCAGGAGCATCCTGGGTGTAAGGGAAATCTTGCATCATCCAAAAATATGTGTTATTCCATTCAATAAGGGCTATTTTGTACAAAGATGCTATTTTTGGAAACCTACTATTTTTAGTAAGTTTCTTGTTTGAACTCAGAATGTTCTAATTTTCCAGGTGAAGGTTCATCTTATTCATATAAGAATGCCAGTTGAATTTCATTACCAGATCATCTGTATTGGCAAAGTTATTAAGGATTTACTATCAAGATTTTAGGGTGCAAAATCTTTGAGCTCAATTTTTAAGACCTTAGAGGCTCTGGATCGAGGTCGAACCCCCAACTGACTAGCACTTTTCTAGTTAGGCACTATAGATCGCGATCTCCCCTTTCCGAAAAGTGGTTATAATAGCCAATCGGAGCTACGGTTCAAAAGTTATGGCTTCCGGAAGTTGGGCTACCTAATCTCATGTTTTGTAAATATTTAAAGCCGATCCTTTTGTAATAAAAGTGAAAAATAATTAAATGCTAAGGGTAGTTGGCCTTAATGGCTAGATTTCTGGAACCTTCTCGGGCGGTGGAAATTGCCTATATAAAGAAGGCCCATAGTGTTGTCTAGGGCAGTTCTGGGTAGATCAGGGTAATAATTCAAGGCTTTGTCCTACAGAATATTGCAAGGGGAATGCCGATGTGGCCTTGCACATTGTAATTCTGAAAGTTTGTAATTCCACATTTGTGGAGATAATAAGAAGCCCATTTTCTATTCTTGCAAATTTCTGTTGTTTCTCTTTGTTTCTGTCGTGTGCTGAGTGGTATTAAGGGGAGTCCCCTTCATCAGTTACACTGGTGCTCAATAATTCTATTGCTTGGGTTACACTGATGGTCAGGCTTGCTACTCAGGTGTGTCACTCGGGTTTGCTTCTCGAGTTTGTTGCTAGGGTTTTCTTCTCAAGTGTGTCACTTACATTTGCTGCTCGGGTGTGTCACTCAGTTTTACTACTCGAGTTTGCTTCCCGAGTTTGGTGACTGATGCTTGAGTGTTGGGGACAAGTTTTTTTTGGTGCTCGGGACTGGTGCTTGGTAATGGTGGTCTCTTACTCAGTTATGTCGGTTAACAACCCATGAAACACAATGTGATATTTATGACCAGCTGGGTCAACTGCAATGGCTCCCAATGTGTCATTTTTGTCTTGGATGAATAGGGAGATCTGTTCCAGTTATGGGATGGTCATTTATTGATAACCCATGCCTTATTTCCAAAGGTAGTTGATGTTTTTGGAGGATGCAAGATATTTTGTGAGATGGTTATATAGTTAGAAGTTTGTAATCGATAGAGAGGGATGATAGAAGATAGTAGAAGATTGTACATGTAATAGATTTTAGAATGTGAATAGAAATATAGGGAGTATTTGGGGACTATCTTCTATAATTAGTTATGTGTTCTATGTGTAATCAGATTAGTTTGGTTGAACTAGTTGGTTTATCTTGGAGAATGAATCTTTCCTAGCACATTCAATAGTATGAAATAGTAGCTTAATGCTAGGAATCAAGTCTAGGGAGCTTGAGGTGAAGATCTTAGTGACTTCCTCAAGGTAGGGTTTGATAATATCCTATAAGGTCCAATTTTGAGATTTCCCCATTTCACCTCAATTTGTTCCTTAGAAGATGGATGAATCCATGACTACCCATAAACAAGGTGTAGATATTTTGATATAATATGTAATGTAATATATAATATATTATATATTATATATAATATATTATATTTGTGTTATTTTTCTGGTATGATCTGACACAAAATATGTGTCAGTTCTTAACTGATATCCATTTGTAACTAATTTCAATTTTAATAAAAAATCTATTACAAACATATATCCATTTAAAACTAATATTCTTTCCACTTTAGTTCTTACCATGATGGCATGTAATTTTACCTATACCAAGTAAAATGTCAAAGAAAATTTTCATATTTTGGAGAAAATAAAAAATGCATTTTTTTCACATCACCAATTTTTAGAAGCTTTTGATCCTATATTCACCCAGTTGATCTAATCAACCTTCAAAGAACTCTCCCACAAAACAAATGTTTTTTGATGAAGCCTGTCAAGTATTGGAATGTAACTTATATTGCTTGCATTTGACTTCTCTTCAATCATCAACCCATAATAAATAATTTCATTCATGAATGTTAGAATTATAATCTTTCCTTGGTATTTATATTAAAAGATAAACCCAGGTCATGTCTCACATTTGTAATTATTTTAATATAGAATTTAGATATTCCTCCTTAAGAGGATTCCTACACATGGCACACACCTAATGTGAATGTGACACACATAGAGTATGGGAGTTACATGAAAACTCCTTCACTCATCTCTACTTAAGAGATGGTTCTCACACACTTCTTAGGGTTCTTAGGGTGTTCTCACATGGTTCTAAGCTACTTATCACAAGTTGGATTTCTTTTAGATCTTCTCTCATTCTCATTCTTGCAATATTGTAATGATCTCTCTCTCTCTCTCTCTCTCTCTCTCTCTCTGCTTCTTGCCTGATTCATATTTAATGCACAAGGGGTTTTTCTTAGTTTTCCCCTTTCAAAAACATTGTCTTGGTGTTGATCTTGAGAATCTTGGTATTTTTGGTGTAAGTTCTTGAATCATCATTGTTTCACTTGGTTATGGTAAAATTCTTCTTCTTACAAATCTCTCTTGGATTCTTTCCTACTTCCTAATCTCTATTTGTTTTCTTAATAATTCTGACATTGTATCAGAGCTAGCTAATCCTTATTTTAAGTGTTTATAGGTTTTTTCATTTTTTGCATAACTAACATTATTTTCAAAAGGATTTGGAATATTTTTTGGGTTTGGACGGTTCACCGCCAAACCCAATTTTTATTATTTGTTTATCTAGTTCTACTTCACCCTCTGTCGGGAGACTGCAAGGGTTTGCTTTTTTATCATTCAATCTTTATTCTAATATTCGCACGGGATTTAATTTTAAATATTTCATCTTATTGCAAGATATACCTTATAATATCTCTGATCTATTACTGTGCATGCATGCATATCTTTGATTTATCACTATTTTCATTAACCATTTTCTTTTAAGCATATATCTCTTTGTTATATCTTAATCTCTCTGTTAATTCCTCTTTGCCTATAGTTTCTTATATTGTATCTCCCTCTCATTGTGTTTTATATTATGCATAGATAAGAATGAATCTGAAAAACCTATGATTTGGGTTTTGTGCAAAACCCTCTAATTTAGTTTTCATGCAAGCAGTTTTCCATAATTTGGCCACATTTGAAAGGAACACAAAGTTATTTACTAATATATTTTTTTTCAGATTTACAAGCGTACCTTAGTTAATTCATATTTTAGTTTATCAGTGTTTTCATTCACTTTTTTTTCTTCTTGTATGCTACTCAGAATAACCTTATTATTTTCTATTTTTCTTAGCATTTATTATTGATGTTTGTTGTTTTCCTCCACATTTAATCTATCTTCCTTCTTGTAGTTGTGCATCTTACACCTTGTTTTCTTTCCCTTTCTACACAACCCCTTGTTGGCTGGCAGCATTTACCTTTTGGCTGCCTTCATTCCTCCTTGCATAGAAAACTCCTTTCTACCCTCCTCCTCCAGTGTGTATGTCTCTTCCCTCCACACCACTTTACCTCTTCTCCTACCTTTACTGGCTGGACTTGGTAGGGTATGACTCTCTTCTCCTTACGCTGGAACTCATCAAAATTTAAAAGCCCGCTTCTTCTAAACTCTCCCTTACCTCCTCCCCTTGCTGCTCACGTAGCCCTTTCATCCTCTCCCTTTTTCGATGTTCTCATGCAACATCTTTCACCTTTGCATTTTTAAAAAAATTCCATCTCTCCTTTTGTGCCACCTTTCCGAGCTTTTGCATTTATGCTCTGCCTTTGTCTTCATCAGTATTACTTTTTCCAGTATTCTTTATTGAATAAGTTAGTTTTGATCTGTGGTTTCATCTTTTGTCTGTAACATTTTTTTCCTTATTCGTTGTTTGTGTGGTAGTGTATTATTAAATTTATTTCTGGTTGTTGTAGGTTTGTTGCAGATTTATGATTAGATTATTTTTTTTAACATATTTGTTTAACCTTTTAATTAACATTTTTAAAAAATAGAGTTTAATCATTATATCAATATTTATTTAAAATTTGTTTAACAAAAAATGTTTAATCTCATAAACAAATTTTTTCGCTTAATATATTTTAATATCATTTAAACCCATTATACATTTTATCATTATAAACATATTTAAATTGTCAATTCATTATTTAGTCATAATAAAAAAAATTTATCATTTAAAACAAAAAAAACTCAATATTTTTTAATTATTATTTTTCTTGCATATTAACCAGTGACATTTAAGTTAAATTTATTTTTTATTGCTCCTTAGCATTTCACTCTGTTTGACTTAATCTTTTCATATTGTTTATTCAATTAAGTCATCTTTATTTATGTCTAATCCTCACTATGAATATTCCCCTTTTGCTAGTATTTTAGATCAAGACGGGGATATTATCTCTACCTTTATTAATGTCACTTTATTTTCTTTTGAATCTCCTATTAGAGATGGTTATATTGATCACGGAAATCTTCATGAATTCTCTGAATTGAGTAATAATCCTATGATTGTTGTGGAGGTAAATGATACTGATGATTATAATAGCTCCAGTCTTTATTTTTCATACAATGATGGTTACGTTACAAATTCATTTTAGCAAATGTGTGCTAAAATGTTGACACACTTCTATGAGTCATTATATTGAAGATTACTGAAGAATGAGGTCTCAAATGGTGACTCATAGCCCTCTATTCATGGAGTACAAGAGTTTATAATGGAGGCCCTCAGTTTAGACCTAGTTTGTGCCCATGCAAGTACACCATAAAACAAGAGATTCAAAGAGGAAAAGCAAGAGTGTCAGTCTCTGTGATCATCAAATATGCATGCAAATGAAAATGGAAGCTATTCTATATGATAACAATGCATGAAAGAAAACTAATCTATGAAAGGAAATATGAATGCAAGATTATTCTATGAAAAGATGGATTTTCTTTTAATTAAATAAGATTATTTTATTTAATTAAAAGAGAGATTTTAATTAAATAAGATAAGATTATTTAATTAAAAGAGATATTTTCTTTTAATTAAATAAGATTATTTTATTTAATTAAATGGGATGTTTTCTTTTAATTAAATAATATTATTGATGAAATGATCAAACCTTAGGAAATATTGAAATAAATGAATTAATTATGATTTGATCAAGGAAATTGATTTGAATTGAAAATGTTGCAAAACATTAATTCAGGAATTTGATAAATTGATTCTGTCATTTGATAAATTGAAGAATGGGGGCCCATATTCTAGGCGACCATTTTAGGGTGCATACATTTGCCCCTCTTTGACTAATGTGTGATCTTTATGGGAACACATGTAGTCAAAGAATGTAGTTGAAGTGTGAGATCAATTTGGGATCACAAAACAACCCAGATGTGTGATTGACAAACGGGAACACATCAGGACAAAGATAAGCTAATTGAAAAAGAAAAGGACAACACCATTATAAATAGGTAATTGACATGTCCAAGACAAGAATCTCAAGCAAGGTTGCCCCAAACGAAGAAAATGATGGGATTGATAAAGCTGAATCAAGGATTGAAGTTTGATAGGTACTACCCCCTCATGATTGAAATTAAAATGAGATAGAGGAGAAACAACAAATTGATAAATTTGATCAAATCAAACTAAAGATAAGATTCTTGATGTAAGATGAAAGATATAAGCATCACAAAACCAAGGTAGATCATCAAGCATGAAATATTATGCCCCAAGGTTGAATTAGAAGAAAAGAAGTGGGGGAAAGAAAATGGAAGATAGAAATTTGGAAGAGGTGGAAAGAAATGGAGAGAAGAAAGAGAATTTTCCTTAAGAAAGAGAATGCCCCAAAAGTAATCAGCTATTTAAGATAGAAAATTTTGATTGAGATCACGAAAGAAGATAAGGAAATGAAGATCAAAAATGACCATTGTTGATTAAAATTCCACAAGAAAGATGAAGGAAACCCTCTCAAACTCATAATGCAGCCTAAAATGCAAACTAACATGAGGTCTAACAATGTAAGCTACATTAAAATGCAAAGGTGTACTTGGAATAGAGCAACTGTAACATAGGACTTTATATTCATCATTCATTAGAGAATGTTAAGGAACTTATTTTCATCATTGGGCCATTATTAACAGATATCAAAAAATCACACAATCATCACTAGTCACAAGTGCAACTATGAAGATATGAATGTGATTTATATCATATTGGAATGTGGAAAGATTCTAACATAAGCATCAAATGTTAGTTATAACTGAGAGGGCGGGTGAATTAGTGGTTTCAAAAAAATTTCTTTAAACTTAACCACCAATCAATAAACCTTAGATTATTAAGTCCCTACAAGATGCATGCCATCAAATACTAATAATGATTAAACTATCTGCTAGGTTTCCTTGTCTGTCCTTATTCTCCTTGATTACCAGTAAGCAGTAAAAACTATCTACCAACACTCAGTAAATATGCAGATTATAGTGATCAATCCAGAAATGCATATGTGAAATGTAAAACAGTAAAGTAACAAACCATACACACAAAACACATGGATTTTAACATGGAAACCCTGTTAAAGGAAAAACCAATGGGACCGGTACCCCAAATTTTCACTCTTCAGAAGTGAGCCCTGTTAGGAGCTAACCCTATTAAAGGTTACAAACACAATATTAGGTGTGACCTTGTTAGAGGATTTTATACATAGAGGTTTTCAATTAGTATCAGGCATCTATTTTCTACCATCCTTGAATCAGCCTCCTTCTTAGATTGTCAATAGGCTTTAGGAAAATCTTACTACCAACCTTGAATCAACCTTCTTCTTAGACTTTCAATAGGTATCTAGCAAGTCCAATGCTACTTTCATGAATCAACCTTTCTGGGACTCCTTGGGATGTACCTCAATATATAGAAGACTATTAAGTCCTACACTATTAAGAGACTTGATGCTTCAATGGTTAAACTGAAACACAATGACCTATTTCTAATGCAACTTGAAGTGCAGATTTTCAGATCTATTTAAGTACATTACCTCTCTGATCATTGTATCAATTCACTTCTTTGTGCTTCACACTTTCTATGTAGTGATGTTTTGGTTCACTGTTTATCGGTGTCTATAGAATTCTTTAGCTCTCATTCAGCTTGATTGATCAGGACTGTATGAAGTTATCCTTCATCATTTTCTCTTCATCATCCTCTTTTTATTCACTCCCCCTTTTTGTGATGATACAAAAATGAATTAAGCTTGTCTCTTATATAGACATGATATTCATTGTTTCTTGACTCTTGATCCTTGGTGTGAAAAACAATCTATCCAATCTTATTTAAAGCTTAACTCCCAATTTATCTCATAGTTATCTTCTTGCCAACTGTACAAATCTTCTTTAAATCAATCACTTGAGTCTGGTAGAATAAAACAATGAAAAAAACTAGTTAAGTCTATCTTTAGCTCTTTCCAACTAGATATTTTGTCATTTTTTGAACTCTCTGCTCTATCGGTCAACTCTACAATTAGTCATCAGTGACAACTGCTAGTTCCGTCGGTGTGACTCTAGTTAGCTTTGGGATCTCTGTCAATCGGGAATCATTGGATTTTATTTGTCTGGCAACTTTGTTTTCAGCTCGTCGGGAATCCTATGATTTTTCTTCATTAGGCAACACTGTCTTCTTCTCATCGGGTATCACTGTGACTTTGGTTCTTTTCCTTTACTGATGGTGTACACTCCATCCATGTTATCTGTCACTTTAGTGAATACTTGACTTTTATGCATTGCTAAAAACATAATCTTTGTTCCATTGATTCTCTAAAGTCTTTGGCATTATATACATGACTATATAGATGATATCAAGTTGACATCAATGACAATATAAACCATTAACTAATTTAATGCCTTGCATCATCTTCAACTTAATATTATCAAACATTCAATCAGTTACATGTCATCATCAAAGACATAAAGGTCAAGATGAATTCCATGTTAGCTTACCCAATTTAATGTAGCAAAACCACACTCGCATCAAGGCATAGATGCCAGGATGACCATAAGAATGGTTGTGCAAAAATAGTCAAGGATGATGCCTCAAATCACCTAAGTGTGTCAAGGGGAAAACAAGAGACTCTAGAGTTTCAAGACCATACCCACAATCAGAAAATAAAAAACATGCCCCGTACCCCAAGTCTTCTAGCTATGCATCTCGGAGAGACTTATTAGACAAGGAGACTCAACAAAAATCAATAATAGTCAGCACACAAAGAAAACATCTTGACATACCTCAAGCATTAAGTGTGGTGTTTAAAAATTTAAGTGTGTTAACTAATACTAAGTTTCGAGGATAAGTAGAGAATGCTTGCAAGTAGGTAAGAGCACATAACAAAATTGGTTAAGACCAAACCAATAAATGTTTAAAAACACTCGATGTCAGGGTTTGTGCTAGAAAAAAATAGTGGGGTGGTGTTGAAAAACACCATTTGTGAGATGTCCTGAAGACTAATGCATCCAAGAGACTAAAGCTAACATAGTTATTCCCCCTACACAAAGACAAAGACCAATTTCAAACCAAGGCAACAAGGACAAGGCATGATGGAGAAAGGCTAAGTGTCAAGGACACATGCTAAGAAACAGGGGTGCAAAGGCCTCAAGTAGCACCTATTTCCAACTTTTCACCACGTGGAAATTTATTTACTTGTTTTTTTTTTAATTTTTTAATTTTTTTATTTTTTCTTGTATTTTTGGAAGTTATAATTTGTTTGGAGATACATCAAAAATCCTATTGCTATGTTTTCACTAAAATGATCATTTTTTTAGGACTTTTCTAATTTTTAGAATTTTTTAAAATATATCATTTTTTGGATTTTTTTAGGATTAATAAGTATGTACAAAGGGTGCCCCCAGACAAAATGAGCATCAGGGATAGAGCTTCTTCAGGTGCAAGCTATTGATAGGACTAGGGATCTACTCTCCCTCTATTGTAGATAGTAAATAAGAAACTAACCCAAAAGCTATTATAATGATGTAAGGTCCAAGTCAATTAGGTTTAAATTTTTCCTTAAGATCTCTATGTTGTTGATTCTTAGGATTTTCACGTAGGACAAGATCTCCCACTTGAAATTCTCTAGGGCAGACATTTTTTTTTAAGGTTTTGGGCATGCGCTTTTGATAAACCTGTATATGGTCAAATGACGCTTGACATTTCTCATCTACAAGTTCTAACTCTTGAAGTCTCATGGCATGGTAGTCTTCATCTGTAACTAGACCTTTGAGGGAAATTCTAAGTGAAGGAATATCAACCTCTAAAGGTAACACTGCTTTAGTGCCATATGTAAGGGCAAAAGGAGTAGCCCCAATAGGAGTATGAATACTCATTCTATAAGCCCACAAAGTTGGATTTATCTGTAAGTGCCAATCTCTACCAGTCTTACAGACTATTCTATGTAATATTTTAAGAATGGTTTTATTTGATGCCTCTGCTTGACCATTTCCTTGCGGGAAGTAAATGGAGGACCAATGTTGTTTAATCTTGAATTTCTTGCAGAGTTGTTTAAGGTCCTTATTTTTGAACTGACATTCATTGTTAGTGATAATCTTGGAAGGCACTCCATATGGACAGATGATATGGTTCAGAATGAATAGAGAGACTGTCTTGCCTGAGGCAACAAAAAGTAGGACAAATTCTACCCATTAATGAAGTAATCAGTGGCAGTGATAATAAACTTGTGTCCACCTGATGAGTTGGCATGAATCTACCCAACAAGATCAAAGGCCTAACACTGAAATGGCCAATGGGATATAGAAGGAATGAGCTCCCTACCTGGAGCATGTATCAGGCTACCATATTTTTTATGCTTTTCACATGAATTTGCAAAAGCTACTGCATCAATTTGCATTGTAGGCCAATAATACCCTGCCCTAAGAAACCTTCAGGCCATGGAAAGACCATTGGAATGTCCCCCATAGATTCCCTCATGGATGTCAACTAACGCTTGGTTAGATTCTTCCTTTTCTAAGAATCTAAAAAGTCTTCCATCTAGACCCCTCCTATAAAAATCAACAGAGATAAGGGAATGTCGAGAGGTGTTTCGGGTAAGGTTTCTGCATTCAGATCGGTTAAAGGATTTAGGTATAATTCCATCATGAAGGTATGAGTAAATGGCACCATAATAGGATGACTTATGACTACCAAGGGTACAAATGACATGAGCTACTTGGGAGTCATAGATTGGGTGATGTAGCTCTTCCACCAGGGATTCAAATCTAGATTCATGTTTCCCTAACTAAAGGAGTGAAGCAAGTTTAGCCATAGCATCAGCTGCTTTGTTTTTTTCTCTAGGGATTTACTAGAATGTGACAAATGTGAAGTATCATTTCAAGGAATCAACCATTTACTTGTAAGGTGCTAGTTTCACATTTTTTATTTGATATTCATCATTGATTTGGTTGATTTTAAGATGTGAATACCCATAGATGTGTAACTTTGTGATTCTCCATTCTATGGCCATCTTAAGTCCAGTTTTTAAAGCTTCATACTCAGTAATGTTGTTTGTACGTGGGAACAATAACTTGTAAGACTTAGGGATTATGTACCCATGATGAGAAACAAACAACACACCAGCTCCTGAACCATTTTGCACAAAGGATCCATCAAAGAACATCTTCCATGTTCTTTCAGTCATATACATGAGGTGTCCATCTAGGAAGTCAACTTGAATAGGTGCATTATCTTGTATTGGGAAATCAGCCAATTGATCTACTATGGCTTGTCCTTTGATTGCTTTACACTTAATGTACTCTATGTCAAACTATGAAAAGATTATCATCTATTTAGCAAGTCTACCTATGAGGGAAGCCTTACCTAGTAAATACTTCAGTGGATCTATTTTTTTATGAGGCGTATAGTGTGCGCAAGCATGTAATGTCACAACTTTTGGGAAGCAAACACAACTGCAAGGCAAGCTTTCTCAATGTCAGTGTAGTTAACCTCATATGAAACAAGAGTGTGGCTAATATAGTATGTTTCTCTTTCTTTCCCATGTTCATCAAGTTGAGCTAGTAATGCCCCCAAGGAAGATTTTGTTGCTAAAATATATATAATAAGTGGTTTCCCTGGGATAGGAGGCATTAAAATGGGAGGATTTGCCAAGTATTTCTTGATTTGATCTATGCTCTTTTGATAATTCTCATTCCAAACACATTTGAATCCTTTGTGTAAGTTCTTGTTGAAAGGTTGAGCTCTATCTTCCAATAGTGAAATGAATCTCCTTATAGATTGAAGACATCCTTGAAGAATCCTCATTTGACTAATGTTTCTAGGAGGTGGCATATCTATTATTTCTTGGAATTTTTTCAAGGTCTACCTCTATTCCTCTTGCTGAAATGATGAATCCTAGTAGTTTTCTAGAGGTGACTCCAAATGCACACTTTTTAGGATTTAACCTTAGTTAAAATTGTTCCATACGATCTAGAATGACTTCTAAATCATCTAAGTGTGTGTCTCTCTTCTTATACTTGGCCAAGGTGTCATCCACATAATCTTCCATATTTTTATGAATCATGTCATAAAAAATGGTTGTCATATCTCATTGATAGGTGGCTCCTATGTATTTTAATCCAAAAAGCATAATGTTCCAACAATAGTTACCCCATGCATAAGTGAATGCAATATTTTATTGATCTCCAAGAGCTATCTTAGTCTAATTGTATCAAGAAAAACCATCCATCAGGGAATAAATCTCATTACCCACAGTCATATCCACTATCATGTCTATATTGGGAAGTGGAAAGCCATCCTTTGGGCATGCTCTATTGACATCTCTAAAATCTGTGCAAACTCAAATGGATTCATCATGTTTAAAAACTTGTACAATGTTTGATATCCATTCAACATAGGCAATAGCTCTTATGAATCCTACACCAAGGAGTTTCTCTAATTCTACTTTGACTAGGAGAGCTATGTGAGGATGCACCTTTCTCAATTTCTATTTAACTAGTATGACACCCAGAGCTATGGACAAGTGATTCATGATAAGATTAGTGTCCAAACCTAGCATATCTGAATAAGTCCATGCAAAATTCATCTTCTTCTTATATAAAAACTTATTGTAAGCTTAATTTTCTTGTGGTGACAAAGACTTAGCCAAGTGTACTATTTGTGGAGCCTCATATGCACCCAAATTGACTACTTGTGTTGGTTCAGTAAGCACTGAAGATCTATCTTGAAAGTAGCTAAGGAGATGATCAAGTACCTCATCCTTAGGCTCCTCAAAGAGGTTTTTTCCCTTGGCTATGTCATTTCTTTTTACTTTTTTTGGTTCTAACACTACCACATAGTAGTTTTTTCCATCAAAATGCTTATTCTTTTGATTTTCTTTTCTTTTTATTTTTTAACTAAGGTACTTGATGTCTAGCTCGGTCATGCTGGTAGTCAGTTCACTAGTGGAAGAGAGTATGGGTTCAATGGCATTCAAGTAACAGGCTATCTCATAATCACTTTGAAACGTTAAGAGATCAGGTTCTTGATAGTGTTGGGACCAATCAATGATGTAAGGATGAACAAGGGGTAAGTCAATGACTGGTTCAAGGTTGTAAATATGAATGATTCTAGTGATCAAAGAGTATGTGTCCATCAAATATTCTTTGAAGCTACCCAAATCAGGATTAATCTTAACAAGTGAAGAATCATCCATTAAGGAAACATGTGGGTTCAAATCCTATAATCCTACATGTGACTCATTGGCTACCTCGGGTTGAGAACTATAACTATGGATGACATCAACATCCATGTCAACTATGGAAGAGTCATAGAAGGAGTCCCATTCATACTCATATGAACTTGTTTCTAAAATTCAGCTAGGTTGTTTACACCACGAAGATTTGGGACATTTTGATGTGGAAGTTCTAATGTCAGCAAGGGTAACACCTTCTCTTTCTATCAAATGAACAAGATTCTTTTGTTGGTATTCCCTAAAAGGATCTTCTACATCTAATTCACATCTTTTTAAGGTTGCAACTGTCTCATGAGTGATTGGACTATCTGAATCTCCCTAAAGGAGATTAACAGATGGGACCCAATCTTCACACATGTCTTAATGATTCGTCAAATTAGGTATGTATTTTGGTTCATCTTCACTATCCAACTCATCAAGGATAGGATTAGTGTTCTCATTGCGATCTGCAAATCCTAGGTCAACCGTCTTCTTAGACTTGAATCCAAAAAGAGCATGATCAAGAGGTTCGGCTCTAGAATCCAATCTATGACTAAGAGGGCCATGTCTAAGATAGCCCATCTATTCAAGAAAAGTATACCCTCTTCCATAAGCCTTAGGAGAGTGAGAGAAGTTCTCATTGTGCATGTATTTCTCTTCTATATAAATATAGTCTCTAACAACTATCTCTCCATTCTCATCTTGAATAAAAACTAAGGACTCTACAAATGTGCCAAATAAAGTCATAGCTAAAGAGGAAGGTTTCTTTTCCTATGAAGGCTTGCCATAAGACTAAGGTGAAACTGGTAATGTTGTGAGGGAGTTGAGTTGATACCCCCCATGCCAAGGTCTATTGACTTGAGCTTGTCTTTACATTTAGCTAAGGTTGCATCAAAGTCTTCTAATTTTCTATTGAAGGGAACATGAGCACCGACTAAAATTGAGTTGATAGAGAAAGTGTTATCCCTAGGTATAAAAATCTATATTCTGTTGTAGGGGAACTTAACAGATTGATTATAGGTAGATGATACTTCTTTCATATAATGAATCCATGGTCTGCTAAGTAAGATATTGTATGCAAGGGGGCCAACATTTACTATTTGGAATAAAACATCTTTTTCAACAAGGCCAATCCTAATAGGAAGGACGACCAACCCCTTGGAACTTCTTTTCACCTCATCATAGGCTTTGATAGTGATCTTCTTTCTGGTATCTATGACTTGTTCATAATAACTCATCTTCTTCAAAAGACTCAAGGAACAAATATTAAGCCCAGTGCCCCCATCTATGAACATGCACCTAACATGGGTTTTGTGGATCATGACCTCAATATGAAGAGTGAGATTGTGTGGGTGGCTCAAAGCTTTATCATTATCCTCTAAAAAATTAAGTAATGAGGGCTATAAATGTGGTTAACCATGTTCTAGAATTGATAAATGTCTAAGTTGTTGGGGACGTTCCCTGTGTGCAAAGAATCCTAAAGTACTTGCTTGTATCTCAGGGATAACTCTAAGAGCTCAAAGATCAAAATCTGAGTTGGGGTTCTTTGCAACTGATCGACAAGATTATAGCTTGACTCAAGATTGACTATTGGTTTGGAGGTGACATTCTTGGATTTCACTTTCTTAGGTTTACTTGGTTGACTTGAATTGGGTTTGTCAATGACAACGAGACCTTGACTTCGTGTGAAAACATTGAGAGTTTGAGATGACACTTTAGAATTAGGACCCCTTAGCAGCAATATGGGTTCTTCATAAAAGATAGGAGGAGAGTCCATGTCTAGACCATAACCATAGGGATATTTATCCCTCATCATGTTGACATTATCTTCTACAACTGCAAGCATATTGACAACATTCTCTACATCTGAGTAAGTGTAATTGACTTCAGCCTTGCCATTCTTAGGTTTAGAGGTTCCCCCCTTCTCATACTTGGGAAAAGGTTCTTTGAATTCCTTATTATTGATGTTGGTGTTCAATCCATCTACCTTAAGTTTTCCATTCTCAATGAGATCTTGGATGATATGTTTGAATTTCCAACAGTTTTCAATATCATGTCCAATGCCATTGTGAAACTTTGAAAAGGCTTTCTCATCCCACCAATGTGGCTTAACATCAGGTATATAATTCTTTGCAAGATCTTGTGGATGTGTAAGGTTGTTTGAAATGAGGTTTTTCAAGACATCCTCATATGAATCACCAATTTTTGAAAATTGAGGTCTCTCTTTCGTAGGCTTATCTTGGTATCTTGGCTTGTTCTCTTGTTGATTAGATGGATTTACTTTCATGGCTTGAACAACACTAGACAATTGGAGAAAATTTTTATCTTTGGGTTGGAAGGAGTCTACAACTCCATCATTGACCACTTATTAGTTCCTATTCCAATGTGAGTTCTTTCCTTTATCCTTGTTAGGGTTGTTGTTATTTTGACCATTATTGTTGTTGTTGTTTCCATGTTTGGTCAAAATTCCTTGTTCTTTGAAAACATCCTCAATCCTACATGCATTTTCAACCATGGTGTCAAAGGAATCAAAAACCATCTTCCTAACTTCATACCACATTTTGGGATCCAAGTTTCTAACAAGGAAGTCAATCTTCTCATTTTTAGGCATGGTCCTAGCAAGAGCATTGTCATCTCCACCTTTTCAAGAAAGTGACAAAGGGTTCCCATTGATTTATTTTTAAGTTGCATAAGTCCAACATGGTGACAAATCTTGAAAGGTTGTATGCAAATATTTGGAAAAATCTATGGATGAGCTCTTTGAAATTATTAATGGGAGGAGTTATGTTGGTGAACCATTCCATCACTTGACCCTTAAGACTCCTTGGGAACAATCTCATGAGGTATAAGTCATCTTTATAGAACTCAAAACTTGTGGTATAGAATTGATGCACATGATCATGTGGATCTCCATTCCCATCATACTTGTCATATTGAGGGATCTCAACCTTTCTAGGGAAGTCTTTCAGGTTAATACCTTTTTTCAAAAGGATTAGGACAAATTGAGTCAAGTGAGAATGAAATCTCGGGTGCCAACATCTTTTTCGTCATACTCTTAATTTGTTTGATCTCTTCTTCTTGAGATGGACCTTGCTTCTTAATCTTCTTGTCCACATCAAAGTTTTAGGGGACCCTAGCACCCTTGTTGATTAAAATCTCTAGGAATTGTCTTTGTTTTTCTCTAAGTATCTCTCCACATACTGCTAGAAGAGAGGTTCTTGATGTATCTTCATAAAGTCAAAACTTGAGCTACTACCCCCATATTGTGAATCATGGTGAGCATGTTGTGAAAGTTGCCTTGAAGTCCTAAGAGGTGTTCATCTCCTATAATGATCATGCCTTTAAGTCCTTCTTCCTCTAGGGCTAGGAGATTGTGAAGGTGTTATTGAACATCTTCCACTTCATGGAGCCCTAGGAGGGGTGGATGGAGGAAAGTTGTTTCCACCACCAACATGCATGTCGTTAAATTGATCAGTAAGTTGTTGAGCCAAGAGTCTATATTTCTCCTCCTGAAATGGTTTCCTTTCTATCTCCAACAAGGTTTGTATCTCCAACTCTAGGAGTCTAAATTTCTCTTCATTTTCATCTTGTTCATCTAGGAAGGCTTTCTTTTCATGCTCAATTTTCTTAAGTCTTTCACTCATGTATCTTGAAGGTGTTTTGAGCGGGGAACTTGGTCTTGAATGTCTAAACAAGTCATTGGTGTATGTTTCATTCACACAAGTGGCATAAGGCTCATCACCTTGGTTTTCATGTTGTGATTGTTCTTCTTGATAGGATTGCCACTTACCTCTTTCATCCCTTTGATGTGCATCTAGATATCTAGTTGAGATAAGGGGTGAGACTTGTTGATATTCACAATAGGAATTTCCAAATGAAATGGTATCTCTATGTTTTAAAAATATTCCATCAAGATGTTTATCCATTTATTCCCTCTCTCATTGAGTCATTGTGTAACTCATATCTGTATCTGAGCGAGAAGATGCTAAGGGTGTAGTCAACTCACTAAGGTTACTCTTCGGATCAAACCAAAATTCTATGTTGTTCCTAGGTGACTAATCAAAGATGGGTTCTTTTCCCTTATGGTTTTGGTGAGTTTAAACTAAGGGTAATTGGTTAAAGACTACTTGAGTTTTCTTTCCTTGATCTACTTGATATCTTGTTGGAACCAGCATGAAAGAAAAGGTACTAGGTGATAGGATAAACCTAAGAAATTTTGGTACCAAACTAGGATAGTAAAACCACTCACTTGTCCAAAAGAGAGGGGATAAGATAGAATTTTGCAAGAGATATAAATCAACACTACCACAAAGGTGCCCACTAAACAAGTGAATACCTTAACACATATGGATCAGGAAGATGATTTACCCAAGTTATATTGGTTGAATTTGAATTTTTATGGAAGTGAATGGACAAGAGATGACTAAAACCCTCCAAGCATCTTATCAAAGGATCCAAATTTTTACCTTCTCAACAAGGATGGCTTCTAGCTCACTGACTCCAAGCAAGGTCACTCGTGAAATTAGAGATTACTAGTTCAAGAGGTCAAAACACAAGAATCCAAAGCACAAATAGGCTTCTAACAGTGGGGTAAGTGAATTGATCTGACCTAGATTGACCGAGGAAGACTGGAAATGATAGGATAGAAAATCGAGCAAGTTTACAGTTTCAAGAAAAAATGATTCAACACTGGTGGATAGCTCACTCTAAGGATAGGCAAAAGAAAACTGTGAGGTGACAGGTCACCCTACAGACAGGTGATAGGTGCTGACAACAAGTTGTAATAAGTTTATTTTTGGACTCAGGAACTTAGTTTTTGTTCATTTTAATTTACTAGCTACATGCATTAACAAATTTTTATCATCAATCAGGCATGCAAGATAGAAATCAGGGAGTTTAAGAAAACAACTATCTTGAAACAATGAGTAAGGGACAAAGGAACCTTGTGCATGAACAAGAATAGCATCATAGTATTCTACTCCCGAAGAACTCTACTTGTGTATGTTCTCAAAATGTTTTTCAGTCATGCACATAGTCCTAGAAAAGAAAAAGTTGGTTGCACTATGGTTCATAGTAATGGTCAACTCTGCAACTCTTGCAATCTCAAGTGGGCAAACTCCAATCCAGGCGCACCGGGGTTTTGACACAGTTTGAGAATTTAATCAATCAGGAGTTGTTAAGGAGATCTGACAGCCCAACAAGAGACCACACCTATGGAGATTTCATCCACAAGGACATTTATATAGTGGTTGTTTCTCCACAGTAGGAGTGGCTAATACCACTTGAGGTTCTATCCATGTGGTTTACCCAATAAATGGAGTGTCCACTACGGTTAACCCTCTCTAACAAGGAAGACTCACAACATGGACCACATGGGGACTTAGTTCAGATTCAAGGGTTCCAAGTTTTGAATGCTCCCAAAGGGAACAAAGTATAATCCTCTAGCCTCTTCACCTCACCCAAACACAACAAATAGATTAATTGACCCACTAAATCACTGATACCAACTCAGCAAAGTCTATCCACTGACAATGATTTATGTTTCTCTCAAGAGAGAACATATTGTTGGTTGCCAAAGACTCGATAATGTTTGAACCTAGAGTTGATCAACACCTTCCCTTCCTACAAGTGGTTCCATTTTCAAGAAGATCTTGAAGCCCACTCTCTCAAGATCCACAAATAGTGTTCATAGGGCCTAATTACTTTGTGTAACAGATATGCGGAAAAATAAATCTATGTTCATTCTTTTAGAGCAAAAATTGAAATGTGATCTATGAAAGCAGAAATCACCCAAGTAAGACACATGAGAGGTTCATTTTATTGAAAGGAAACTAATTGTTTTAGATATTTAAATAGAATACATATTAATCCATACAACGTGCTTAGTATATTTTACCTTATTTTTAAATTTATTTTTGTTGAGCTTTTCCACGCAAGCAAGCAACGAACTCTCCAACAAGTAAGACAAGCAAACAAGAAAACAAGATATGCAATGTATACTCAACTTATGGAAACCCTAGGGTTAGATCTGAAAATCAATTCTTAGGAGAAATAATAACCAGAAAATAATCCAAATGAAAACTCATATCATGCATTGAACCATGTGAAAAATAAGTGTAAGCTAATCATTAAATGCCTTTTTTTAAAATTTTGATTTTTGACCTAGTCAACAAGATTGGACCTATCTAACATGAATTCAAATCCCAAACCCTAAATGTGGAAAAGAGACCCCTATTAAAAACTAGAGAGGTTTCCAAAAATGTCAGAATTTTTAAAATCTCTTTTCATTTGTGCCCTAGGGAGTTATTTTTCCAAAATAGACTAGTTTTCATAAATTGTCCAAATGAGCTATGATATTGTATCCAAATTTAAAACACAAAGAATAGACCCCCTATAGAATTTAAAGACCTTTTAAAAAATGTAAAAATTTGCCAAAACTATGCTGATATGCATAAAAAATTAAATTTTTATGAAAAATAAAGAAAAAAACTATAAAGAAAATCACAACACCTCATAGAATTCTGAATTTTTTACTGAAGCTTTTATGATATGTCACCAACCTGAAAAAAAAAATTTAGACTAAAAGTCCAAGCCATTTGGGAGATACGATCAAAGCTTTTAAAATCTAGGGTTTTCATCTCCAAGCAAATCTGCACAAGGGGGTTAGCTCCAAAAATAATCAAAACCAACATGTAAAGGTGGGTTACCCCACGGTGGGTGCCAACAATGTATGCTAAAATGTTGACACACTTCTATGAGTCATTATATCCAAGATTAGTCTAGAATGAGGTCTCAAATGGTGACTCATAGCTCTTTATTCATGGTGTGCAAGGGTTTATAATAGAGGCCCTCATTTTAGACCTAGTTTGTGCCCATGCAAGTACACCATAAAATGAGAGATTCAAAGAGGAAAAGCAAGAGTACTAGTCTTCATGATCATCAAATATGTATGAAAATGAAAATGGAAGCTATTCTATATGATAACAATGCATTAAAGAAAACTAATCTATGAAAGGAAATATGCATGCAAGATTATTCTATGAAATGAAATATGAATCTTATCTAACATGCAATTGCAATAGTAATCTAAATGGATTTCCATGGATACATGAGAGAAGAAGACAACAAAAGAGAAGTTGCAATGCTCAAGCTCAAGTGCTCAAACTCTCCTCCAAAATCTCTTTCCAAACCTGCAGTGCAACAATAACAAAAAATATGCATCCCCAAAATGAGAAGGAGAGGGCTCCTTATAAAGAAAAGTGTGGAGAGGAATACATCCTCAAGAGCAATGTGGGATAAATCCCTAAAAAGGAAAGTAAGAGGAAAAAACCCACCACTTAGGAATATGTGTTCAGAAAAAGGAATTTTTATTTATTTTTATTTGATTTATTTAATTTATTTAATTTATTTCCTTTTTTCATAAAAAGGAGAGCTTTAAGTGAGGATTTTATTTTATTAAAAGATGGATTTTCTTTTAATTAAATAAGATTATTTTATTTAATTAAAAGAGAGATTTTAAATAAATAAGATAAGATTATTTAATTAAAAAAAGAGATTTTCTTTTAATTAAATAAGATTATTTTATTTAATTAAAAGGGATGTTTTCTTTTAATTAAATAAGATTATTGATGAAATGATCAGTCCTTAGGAAATATTGAAATAATTGAATAAATTATGATTTGATCAAGGAAATTGATTTGAATTGAAAATGTTGCAAAGCATTAATACATGAATTTGATCTCTGACCAAAAAAATACATGAATTTGAAAAATTGATTCTATCATTTGATAAATTGAAGAATAGGGGCCCATAGTCTAGGCGACCATTTTAGGGTGCATACAATTATGTATAATCCTCACTATGAATATTCGCCTTTTGCTAGTATTTTAGATCAAGACGGGGATATTATCTCTACCTTTCTTAATGTCACTTTACCTTCCTTTGAATCTCCTATTAGAGATGTTTATATTTATCATGATGATCTTCATGAATTCTCTAAATTGAGTACTAATCCTATGATTATTATGGAGGTAAATGATACTGATAATTATAATAGCTCCACTCTTTATTTTTCATATAATGACGGTTACGTTACAAATTTGTTTTCCAAAAGTGATGATGGCATTCCAGATTTCATACCTGATTTATTATATGATTCACACTATGATTATGTTTTACAAAGTTTTACTGGTTCAGTTGTAGGAGACGCTAATGGTGGGAGATCTACTAGTGGTTATTGCCTTATTGTAGGCTCAGGTGTTGATCAAGCTCCACCTCTACTTTCTACTGGAAAAGAATATACAGAATATACAAATGCATCTCAAAAATCTCAATAGCCACTTGAAGATTTGGGCCCCTTTAAGCAAGCATCTACACCTTTATATTATAATAGTCAAAGTGTTATTTCCTTAGCAACGCATCCTATGTACAATTCAAGCTCCAAGCACATATCACTCCAGAATCACTTCAAAAAAGAACATGTTGGAGCAACAAATGAGTCCCTCCTCTATTGCAAGTGATATGATCTAGTTACCTATACCTCAATGAAGACTCTTTCTAAAGAGAGATCTCAAAATTATTGTAAACATTTGGGTTTGATACATATTGATCTCATATCTTCAAGTAAAGATTAAATGGGGATGTTAGAATTATAATCTTTCCTTGGTATTTTATATTAAAGATAAACCAAGGTCATGTCTTATATTTGTAATTCCTTTAATAAGGAATTTAGGTATTCCTCCTTAAGAGGATTCCTACACATGGCACACACCTAATATGAATGTGGCACTCAATGAATATGGGATTTAAATGCAAACTCCTCCACTCATCTCTATTTAAGAGATGGTTCTCACACACTTCTTAGAGTGTTCTCACATGGTTCTAAGTTGTTTCTCTAAAGTTGGATTTCTTCTAGATCTTCTCTTGAGTTCTCATTCTTTCAATATTGTAATGATCTCTCTCTCTATCTCTCTCTCTCTCTCTCTCTCTCTCTCTCTCTCTCTCTCTATTCATATTTTACTCACAAGGTGCTTTTCTTAGTTTTCCCCTGGTTATGGAAAAATTCTTATTCTTGCAACCCTGTCTTGGATTCTTTCATGTTTCTTAATCTCTATTTGTTTTCTTAATATTTCTAAAATTGTATAATCACATAGATTTTTGACTTTTTTGAGTAATCTTTAATCACTTTATAGATGTGCTTACAATAGAAAATACATTCATATGTTGTCCTACAATAGGAGTAATTCATCTGCAAGTTGGCCAAAACCATTAACCTTAATTAAATGTTTAATAGATGAGGTTCAATAACCTACACACTATACCAAAAGATTAAAAAAATTTGGTTCTCAAAGTATCCCTACCTAGTCCCAATGACTATCCACATGCTATCTTTGGTGAGAACATGTTGCATGTATTTTCTACATCAAACAGAAAAATGACCTATTTAATTAGGTAGCACAATGACCCTTATGTCACGTCAAACTTTCTACCTGCTAAAAATCAACTACAAAAACTCTAGAATATGGTGAAGCATATATGGATATACAACTATTTTAAACCACCAATTATAGCTCTCAATTGTTAAGGAACACTTGCCATAAAAATTTGTCATAGCAAACACAGTATCTAGGTAGCTTGCCTCATATGCTTCCAAATAACACTTTCAGATCAACTATAAAAATTGGAATAGAAACTTGATGATTTTATAGGTATATTGTAACCTATTCCACTATCATAACAATCCTTTGTACCACCACAACTCAAATTTCAGCCCAAAATTGTGTGATTTGACAAGACTAGTAATTTGAAATCTATCAAATACCTTGACATCAATGACCACAACTTGCCAACTGTTGGAAATAATGGGAAGTGTGTACTAAGAGGTGAGGGGTGAATCAGTACCTCTAAAACTTTTATCTCTTTTATCCTTTAACCATTGTGTAATCAATCGTATAAACAACCATTTGTTCTATACTATGTTTGTGTAAGATATATTAATTCATAAACTTTATCAAACATGTAAACATTCATAGAAACATTCATGAAAGTAATTGACACATAAAACAAGATATGGTAATGTAGAAAACCCCTATTAGAAGGTAAAAACTACGGTGGGGATGACACCTTGCCAACTGTTGGAAATAATGGGAAGTGTGTACTAAAAGGTGAGGGGTGAATCAGTACCTCTAAAACTTTTATCTTTTTTATCCTTTAACCATTGTGTAATCAATCATATAACCAACCATCTGTTCTATACTATGTTTGTGTAAGATATATTAATTCATAAACTTTATCAAACATGTAAACATTCATAGAAATATTCATGAAAGTAATTGACACGTAAAACAAGATATGGTAATGTAGAAAACCCCTGTTAGAAGGTAAAAAACTACAGTGGGGATGGCACCCACAAAATCTTCACTATCTGTAGATTGGAAGGGGTCGGTTAAGGCTTAGAATTTTGATCACTTATGATGATCTACCTTGTTAGGAGCATCTATGGTGACTAGTTAAGTTCTACTCTGTTAAGAGATTTAGTAACATTGTTTAGTGTTCACTTTGTTAAGAGATTTACAATAGGATTGTTAAATCCACCTTCCTTGAAATGATTTCTTCTATTTGCTACACTTGATAGAATACCCTGAGTGTATGCAATCTAACTATTGTTGATTACAGATCCATTACAAATCACATGTATAAATGTATCACCTAATGTGATTGATTAATACCTTTATTTCTTGGTAGCCTTTGTTCTTGGTTCTTGATAACCAAATTCATCTTTTATTGTTCTACTTCTTGAAAATATCAGTATGATCCATAGATGTTCTTGTAGGCTACATTCATCCTCTCATCCATCATAATTGAATGATTACAACATCTATTTATAAGATAGATTAACCTAATTAAGTTTTATTTATTACAACTTAACTCTATGATCAAAGGTTTACAACTTGACCTTGATCTCCTAGTTTGCATGTTTATAATCAGTTAGACTGATTAAAACTATTACAATAATGTTTCTTGTCCCTTAAGTAATGGTTTTAAAAAAAATCAAGACTCTATAAATAGAATATAGTTGTTTTATCTGATGTGGAAGTCAAATCCACTTTTCTTGGGATTTAACTAACTTTTGATTTCCGATGCTCAATTTTCTCTGAAGTCAGTTTGACTATCTATCGGTGTTCCTTGGTTGAACTGTCTGTCAGGTTCTTCTCTGTCTATTCTCCTGGTTTGCACTATATTCTTATCATCGGGTTCCACTGTCAGTTTTCTCCTGTCAGGTTCCACTTTATCATCTTTGTTTGCACTTTTGGTTTACAATGCAAAAATGTGTCGTCAGTTTTATCCTTGCTTATCATTTTTGGTTTGGAATAAAAACCTAATTTTCAATGTAGTGTAACTGATGGTTTAAACAACTTATTTTCTCATTGCATACTAATCAAAAAACTTTATGTTTATCAATCTCCCCCTTTGACATTAGTATCAAAAATTGATATGTGCATAATACTAACAAATTTTATAGTATGTACACCGTGTATATTACCCTTGTCATTTTATGACTCCCTGTATGCATATGTCAGTATAGTATAGTATGTGTATGTACACTTTTCTTTATAAGTTATATTTACCTTTTCTTCCTTTTCTACTTCCTTTTCCCCATATTACTATATGCTTTGTACGTATTATTTCCTTTTCCCCCTTTTTTGATAGTAAGGGAAAAGATGTATACATATAGATTATTAGAAATTTGAGAGTGAGAGGATTTCATTTCCTCCATCATCTTCTCCCATTTCTCCTTTAAATGATCAAGAGCCATATGCTCTAATGTGATATGTTCATGCATGTCATAGATGTCTAGTATATACATATCAGGGGTGGCAATAAGTTTCCTTGTTGAACTTAGGTGTGTTTGCAGAAGTGTGAGGTTTGATAGTAGTAGAGACTGAATCTCGGTAACCTCCTCTCTGAATTGTGACTCTTATTCCCAAATTTCTTGTCTTAACCTTTTGATCTTAATGATCTTCTCATAATGTAATTTTATTCCATTTCCATCAACGGTTAGACTTTGTGCACTTGCATTTAGATCGGAATCGATCTTTGCAATCTTGTCATTGTTATCCTTTGTAAATTTCTCTAGGGTGCATAACTTTTGGATTAATTATATGTGCACCAAGTTGTGAACCAAAAAAGTTGACACATCTTTTTAAAAAATTCAAATTTCATATAAGTTGATTGTGTTATTGAAAATTTGAAATTATTCTAGGTTTGGTAACCAAGCCTAGAAAATATTATAAAAAAAATCAATCTGTCTTAGAACCCGATCGAGTTTCTAAATTTCAAATAACATGATCAGGTTCTGAAATCAAAAAGTACTTCAAAACCCGATCGGGTTTTGAAGAAGTTAAAACTATGCATTTATTCTCCATAACATGATCAGGTTATGAAGAAATTAAAATAGGCTTTGCTCTGGAATCCATAACTTCCACATACAGAGTCTGATTCACTCCGTTAAAAAAGTGTAGGAAAGATATTGAGACAATCTACCACACGATTAACCTATGTTCATATTTAGTCATCAACATTTTTTCTGCCATCCATTTGAATCAAGTAAGGTATAAAATAGGTACTCATTTTTTCCCATCGTGCAACATATAGGAAAATTAGCTCTCTCTCTCTCTCTCTCTCTCTCTCTCTCTCTCTCTCTCTCTCCTTATCATATTATGTCCCACTCCCCAACCTCTCTAAAGATGATCATAGGTTAATCATATGTTAGATCATCTCAAGATCTTTCCTACACTTTTTGAATGGATTCAATCAGACTCTGTAGGTGGAAGTTATGGCTTCCAGAGAAAAGCCTATTTTAGTTTCTTCAAAACTTGATTGGGTTATGGAGAGAGAGAGATAGAGAGAGTATTGATTTTATTATATGTTGCATGTATGGGCAATAATGAGTACCTATTTTATACCTTACTTGATTCAAATTGATGGAAGAAAAAATGTTGATGCCTAAAGATGATTGTAGGTTAATCATGTGCTAGATCATCTCAATATCTCTCCTATTATTTTTGAATGGAGTCAATCAAACTCCATATGTGGAAGCTATGGCTTCCAAAGAAAAGCCTATTTTAGTTTCTTCAAAACCTGATTAGGTTATGGAGAATAAATGAATAATTTTTACTTCTCCAAAACCTGATCAGGTTTTGAAGTACTTATTGCTTTTCAAAACCCGATGAAGTTATTTGAAATTTAGAAACCTGGTTAGGTTATGGCTTGGGAAGAGATTTTTAAAATGACCCAAAGGCTTGGAGGCTCATTTTCCCTCCATTTTTATTCTTTTAGACATTTTTTCATCTTGTAAGATGAATTCTTGACTTTATCTTCATCAGGTTTGCAATTTGTGAATAGGATAGCTCTATAATTTTCACCATAATCTCATAGGTCTTCTTAGCTTTCTAACCATTTTTTTTTTCTATTTTTGGACAACATTAGCATAGTAAACTTTAATTTTCTTTACTAGTGTCTTGATTGTCCTCACAGACATATGTCTACCATTTTTAAATAAATTTTGATATACTTAATCAAATTACAAATAAATTACATATTATTATTCTACACTTGATTCTATACACTTTTAAAAAAAAAGTTTTTATTTTTTTATTTGGATGCAAGTTATGACCAGTGCACGAACAAGTACGGAATTTTTAAGATGTGATCACTTCAAAAAATTACAGAAAAAATACTCATTAGAAAATAACAAAAAAGTACAAAAATTCTATATCTCACTTTGACCTATCATCCTACCAAAGTGATTTATAAAATATTGAATATATATACCTTTTGTACCACACATGAAAATAGCTATGTTATGTTTTACCAAAAAAATCAGGAACATGTTTTTGTGCGCGCAAGGTTTGACCCTCTTAATATTATCAATTTTTTTAAAAAATTATTATTTAGAAACTAGATTCAGATTAATACAATTTTTATTTTTTACACATCTTATTTTGAGTGCATGACCCTCAAATGCCTGTTCCAAGTTCAGGTTTACCTAATTTCAGAAAAAATGTGTCCACTTATACCCCCCTTTTTGGTCCACGACTTGGTGCACATACCCTTAAGGAAACAACTTCAGTAATTATTTGATCTAATTCAATTGCTAATTCTGAAAGCTTTACCTTATTTTCTACCACTTCTTGGCTGATCTTTTCTGTCAATTTATATTGAAACTTTTGTTCTGCTTGCTCTTCAATTTCCTTTTCTGCATCTATATTCTGTGTTGTAATTGCTTCGGTAAGGATGGAAAGTTGATCTAGAATGGGGGATTTGTGATCAACATCTATATTGGGAACTATCTGACTTAATATGTCCCTTGTGTTCTCTAGTACCTGTTAACGGGACTTTAGTGACCATCTCCGCCAACAGGTGTAAGTTGTCACTGGGTACCGGGGTACCGACCAACTTTGCCTGCAAAGGTTATCCGGGGAAATGAGATTCCCCAGGCCTCCAAGCACCTGAGAGCTGGGTCTCGATGGTGCGGGGCTCAGTTGGGAGATGTGACTATTTTTGAGGGGGATAGCTGGTTTCTTCAACTCGTTCTCTCCTAGGATTCAAGAAGATGGGGCTTCTCCAAGCATTTTACACTTAGCAAATAAATTGAAAAAGATCCTGCAGGGTTAGAAGTATTTAATCTACCTATAGTTATGATTAACAATTCAATACATCAATAATGCTCTGATATACTACACTAAATACCAAAGAAATACACAACCATCAGTTCATATTTTATCAGTAGCAAGGGAAAGGAGGTCGTTAATCTACTTAAAGTATTAGAGCAGAAGACATAAAGAACATTAAACATAAAATACCATTAACTTAGAAGACAAAGTGCCAACAATGTCATTGCAAGAACCATCTCTTCTTCATTAACATTCCTTCTAGCAAGCACTAGTGCATGGTAAAATGGCAGCTCCAAGGGAGCATCCAACTACTGAAAACTTAAAGACCCAAGAGCATTAAGCTCTGCAACTGAAATGAAAATACTGCTTCTCTATTACTATAGACTACAAAATCATCAATTTCACCGACCCTTGAAATAGGGCTAGAATTTCTATTTATACACATTTTTCTTCTAACCCTAACCCTAACCCTATTTTACATCTTGCCGTAAAATATATTATCCAGTGGTCGGTACTACCTGCACCACTTTAAAAAAGACCTCGAGACGGAGAAGGTCTGACATGTCAGAAGAATAAGACAAGAGAATGGAGTAGAAAAATAATCCTTGAGAAGAGAGTTAGGAAGGAGAAGGAAGAAATTTGATCCCCCATGGATCAAGGCTACATGCCTCATAAATGGGAAATGTGGCTCCTTGTCTCCAATGCGCCAGGTGTACATCTAAAGCAACGCCTCGAGAAGACCATCTATCAGAAAGCCTATTGTTGATATGACATGCCTCAATATAGATATATGCCCTCTAACAACCTTTGAAAACCTTTATTAACTACTTAAAAGTGACCGGTCAGCCTTGGGGACCGGGACATGGGTCCCTTTAAAGAATACAAAATATAGGGATCCAAAACTCTGGGATTTGGGAACTTACGTTCTGAAAGAATAAAGAATACAAAATACTTGGGTTTTCTCCGGCCTCTTAAGAATATTTATTGTTTCTTATTGGCATTGAAGATCTGGAGGAGATGGGATATTCCATCTTCATCAACCTCTTTAAGGCCAAGTTGCTGGTACTTGGCCATCTCAATCTGTTCCCCCAAGTCTGAAACATTTCCTTTAAACTCATCGGCCATTTTTTCTGCATCATGACCACTGAGTACCATACAAGTTATTCTCATCATCTGGGCACCATCTACTCCCTTTGGGGATTGATACCTTGATTCCATCAACTCATCAAACTTCCCCAGGACATATTCCTTTAGCGTGCAAGTATCAGTGTTGAATGGGTCAGCTCCAAAGACCTTCGTAGTGAAAGACTTATATAAATTAAAAGAATATTGTACTGTATTGATTTTATCCCATAGAGTCCCCACCAGTTATTTAATTACCCTTAATATGAGGTCAAGTCTGCAGTGTTGGGTCCTCACAAAATTGAATGACTCCTCCCCCAAAATCTTGGACTTAGAAACCACTTCCTCCGCAAGGCCAAGGAGTTCTTCAAATTCTACCTTCCATGCTTCATAATTTTTTATGTCACCCTCCCATATGTTGAAAATGGTTTTGGCTTGATGCAAGACATGCCAGGCCACATATAAGTTTGGGAGGGTGGACACCAAGAAATGTTGAACATTTCCTACTTGTAGAGAAATTGACTCATCGACTGCCTGGGCCTTCTTCTTCATTGCCTGCAATGAATCTATGTCACTTTGCGGTAGTGATGCATTAGACATGGAGGCCTCCATAGGAATAGCACTGATAGGCCAAGCCAGCTCAGCTAGAAACCCCATGAGGTTTGCATTTTTTTCCTTTTCCACCTTGAGCCTTTGGGCCTCCTTTTTGTAACGGGCCTTTACTGCTTTAGCCGCCTCCATCAAAAGGTCTACCTCACCCTATTTTCCCCTCTTTCCTAGTGATATCTCCATGATATTATAATCTCCAACCTCGGTGGTTGCTTCATCAGCATCTGGGGAAGGTGTTGCTATCACTGCAACCATTTCTCCGCCCAGCCTGATTTGAAGAGTATGAACCATCCGGGCTTTCTTGGCCTTTGGTAGGTCTTGGGCCTGAGCCATCATCTCAGCCAAGGAGAGATGTGCTCTGGGAGTCAGCAGGGCCTTTCTCTTCTTGGTTTCCAGCAACCACTGTGGTGGCAGGGGTGGCTTATTAGCCAAAGTTTGTTCCTTGGGTTCTTCCCTCATATCTTGCTGATGTTCCTTGGGTTCTTCCCTCATATCTTGCTGATGTTCCTCTTTAGTGGTATGGGTCTCACCTGGATCCTTCCCCGCATCTTTTGATTCATCAGTGACATCTTCCCTGATGACATTTTTTTCTTCTACCCTGTCATCTATATCTTTCGCTATGTCTTGGTCTTCATCGGCCACCCCAGGGGTTTCTTCCTCTTGTTGTTCCTCTTGTTCCTCAACCTCTTTTGCTAAGATTTCTTCTTCCACTAGTACATTTTTTGACAATGGGGGAGGTATCAGGCTGAGATTTAGTGTTTGGGCCATAGTGATTACCTGCCCAAATGTCATTCTGGGGAGTGACACTTGGAACATGGCGTAGGGATTATGGTTTCTCCTGAAGGTCTAGTTCCTCTAGCAGATGCCATTTGTTCATTTTTCCTTCATTGATCCACTCCCATGTCCTGTATCTCCAGGAGCTTGGAGGCAATCTCTTGTTCTATTTCTTTCTCTTCCTCCATTTGTTCTTCCTGCTCCCACACAGGTTCTTGTTTCAGAGCTTCTTCCTATGCTGGGATTTCAACCTTTGTTTTCTCAATGCCCCCCTGTAGATTCCCAAACTCGTCAGTTGCAAAAATATCATCAAATTCATCCTGTGGGGGAGGATTGGCTAGGAAATCAGTAGGCTCTGGTTCCCTCTCCGGTTCCAGGGAGTCAGAGGAAAGGATCTCAACTTGTGGGATCTGAGGCATCGCTAGATCCGACTCTACGTTGGGCTTTTGGTTAAGCCTCTTCTTTCTCCTAGTGACTAAAGGTGGCCCCACATCTCTTAGTACTACTTGCTCTTCTGGATCCACCCCCGTTGCCTTAACCATCAAGGCCTCTAGTGAAGGGGAGGAGGGAAGATGAATTGGTTTGGTCATGAGTACCAGAGTAGCCAACCATGTAATTAAATTCTCTCTCATTTGTTGGGAAGCTGCCACTGATTGCTTTATTTTCTCTTTTATGAGATTTTCTTGCATAGTCAGAGTTTCTATTATTCCTTTCCCTTTATCTCCTCCCTGTGAAGAAGTTTCGACCCCCAGGGTTAACTTTGGTATTGGCTGGGCAGCCCAACAGACACTCCTAGGGCACACCTTCTTAAAATAGGTGTGGCTTTGTTCGACCATGTTGTGGGTGAACTCTTCAATACTGGGCCCCTCCTGGGCATCCCAGTATACTATTGGGAGGGCCAACTTATTGATCCCCTTTGCTTTGTACTGGGGATCTGTTTAATGTTGAACGTGGACTCTCTATTCAACAAGAAACTCAACATAGTCCTTATTCAATCCATGAATTTGCAAAGACAAACATTGAATTGTTTGCTCTACGAAGTGATTGAGACGACCTGTTGCCTCCTAATTAGGAGTGATTGCTGCAATTTACCCTGAGAACGAGAGCCAACAACCTGACCTTCTCTAATACGGAGGATTTTTAGAGTGCAAGTGTGTGAGAAATAGCCATCAAATGTGAGAAATCTGCAACTAGATATGAGTAAAATGTTGCTATTCTATGAA
>MU228386.1:3034275-3052624 GCA_018584345.1 Thuja plicata | reverse complement strand
CAGATTTATGCAAATTTGGGTTTTCTGCATTTGAAACTCAGTCAATTAAAGTCAATTAGGAGAAGAATTTGCCTAGTAAAATAGGACTTCAAAGATAAGAAAATGCACCAAAATTGATTGATTATTAGGTGCCAATTTTGGGGTGTTACAGGATCTACTATGGAGCCAGCGTCTGAGAAGTCCTCCGAAAATCTTTGGAGCTTTAATCCTTCCATCATCCCAGTAGTCATCCTGACGTAGTGCCAGCCCTAGACTTCCATGTCATCTTGGAAATCTTCCTAAATGTCTTCCATGTGGTATTGGTGGGGCTCTGATGCTCGGGGAAGTGCCATCACAATTTTTCCATGCAGATCAAAATGCTTTCGCGCTAAGTAAAATTCTGCCAAGTTATAGCTTTTAAGCTCATTATCTACTTCTTTGGTGGCAGCCAAACTGCATGAATAATTCCCACAAGTGATTGGGAATGGAGTATTTGTTACCTTCTTCAAGGCGTAGAATGCATGCAGCTCCATTATCTACCTGCAGTATTCCAAAAGAATTATCTTATTCCCACAATGTTAGGGTAATAAGTAGGGTTTCCCAGAGAAGTCAGTTACCCTTATGTATGTATGCTATTGAAACTGTATATACTAATGGCCATAGCTCTAGACCAAATGCATGGCCTCTATATACAGGTGGTATCCTACATCCTGGGTGGGTGTGAGTAGGTTGTAGTAAACAAAAGTGTCATTTAGTCAGCAAAAATTGGGGAAACTGGCCTCCCATTGAATCTGTGGAAAATAGTCCCAGGGGGCCTTTTAACTAGGAGCTATCTAGAGTATGCCATTAGTGAGTAGCCCATTGGTGTGGGGTTTCTACTATGCTAGGGCCTAGAGAACATAAGAAGTCATCTAAAACTTCTTTTGGGACAACTGGAGAAATTGGGAATCCACGTGCTTTGAAATTATGGCGGCCCAATCAAAATATTCCCCGCCCGTGCTGATACCAAGCAGAAAGTAGTACATCCACCCAAAGAATTCTCAGGCATATGATTGCCCAAAGACTCGACATAATTCTATCATCCCCATCTAGATGCTTTCTTTGAATTTAGACCTGGGGATTTCTAGATTCATCCTCTTGGGATCCCTCTTTGGGGCCTTGAGCTAGTGGTTGTTCATGTATATCTGGCTTGCTTCCTCCAACTATTTAAATTGTGCCAAGGCATCTAATCTGGTGAACACAACTATTTTGTCAAATTGAGGGATTCCCAAGCCCATCTAGAAGGTATTGGGGTTGAGGGACAACATGGGAGTAGGATACCTAGTGGGTTCTAGGGCTGTGAGAATAACGACCTCGACAGATGTATTATAGTGCGCTGCAAGTGTAAGAATAAGCTCTGGTGACTGCAATGAGCATGGGAAGCAAGCTACCTTAAGAATCCCAAAATTCCTAATTTTGATGGCCAATGGATCTCTGGCCTGTCATTGAATGTACATCATTTTCACCGAGGCCTGCATCTTGAGCCATGTCCTGATGCTAGTGTCGATAATGAACTGGACTTTGGACTCAATCTTTGAGCCCATGATAACACTATCATTTATGTATTTCATGCTCATGGGTAGTTTCTCCAGAGTCTTCTCCATTTTAGACCTAACAGCTGGTCTGGTAACCACCGTAGAAGGAAGTTTCAGACTCCTAGGTGGTGAAGATGGGGAAGCTTCAGACATGTTGAAAGTATGTTTTTTCGGGAACCTACAAGTCAAGGCATCTGTCAGAATAGATAGATAAATAAAAACTCTGGGGTCCAGAGATCTTACCACCATGGTGCCTTCTTTCCCTGAAAGGTTAGCTTGGTTCAAAAACCCCGGTAAGTATATATATATATATATATATATATATTGCAAACTTAGAAATTTAACCAATACCCAGACCTGGGGTTCTCATCACAGTTAGTAAAATAAAAACATGGGTTGGGTGAGGGCAAGAGACCCAAAGTTTGGAAAAGTAACCATTGGAAGGTGTGCACAATAAGTGAGCCATCAGACCCACGTGGATGCCATGTAGGTATGTAATAAATGGAAATTATGGTGATGGTGGCGGAGCTAACTGTCCAAATGTGCAAAAAGTGAAGGCCACTTGGACAAATTTAAATGTGCACATGGGACATAAATGAAGGACAGGCTGGTTTATGGAGGAGAGAGCAAACTACCTAGTTGAAAACTAGCTGAGAGCCGAGTTTGAACCAAGCGGTATTCTGCTCAGAGCGAGCTTGAAAATTAGGAACCAAAAACAAATATAGCATGGATAGCTCAATAAACTACCAAAAAAAAAACATAGAATATACACTATATACAATAGAGCTAAAGGATATATACATGTAGACCAAAAGGATATACATCAATATACATCAAATATGCATATATACACAAAACATAGAGTAGCTATTTACAAAACTAGAAAGTGTACAAACATCTACAATTTTTACATTATCTACAGACTATACTACATCTACACAGAGGGTGGACAATCCTCTAGTAGAGCCGACCCACCAATGGGTGGCGAACTAGAAAGAAATGCAACACAAAGCAAAAATGCAAGGCAACACAAAAACTAGACACAAAAAACCAAAAAGCAGCAAAGCCGAGAGGAAAGAAGGCACCAACCTGAAAATGAAGAAGGAAAAGGAAAGGAACTAGTGCCACAAATGCTCTACAACAGCCTCTACCATCAAAAAATCACCACTTACCACCACAAAACACCCACAATTGTTTAGAATATCTTGGAATGATTCGCACTTGATTCTCGCTAAATCGCTATAAAATCGCTCTCAAATCGCTCAAATTGCTTAAGTGTTTTAATCGCAGTAATTGTGAAAATGATAGGTAATTTCTATTTATACCCGAGGTAAAAGAAAGTTACCTTTCCTTCCACAAACTCTAGATAGACAGACCTTCAGACTCCGGGCCCGGGGATTCCATGCAACCATATCATCTTATAGAAAGAAGACATCCTGGCGAAGAATCCCAGAGTCTGGAATCTGGCTCATGATAAAGGACAAGAAACTCTGAGACCAGGTCCCAGAGACACGAGAGATGAAAACAAGAAACAAAAACAACATTGTGGGAAAGAAACCCTGGAGAAGGAAAACAAAGAAAACAAAGGAAAAAGACAAGGGAAGAGCCAAAAGTAAAAAGCAAAAAGGGGGACCCAACATTTTTTACACAAAATGTAGGGAGGGGATGCAGGGCATAACAAATGGTGACTATCTAAGATGAGTGCCTTAGCGCATTCAAGAAGTGTAGAATCTTTGGTTATCAAAACTGGAATAAATTGTTACTTCAAAGTATCTTACTTGCAAGGAGTAACCTCTAAGAAAATCTGGCCATACTTGATTTAGTCCATGATCTATTCATTAGTAGTGAAGTGTGTACTTTGGAAGGAAATCAAGCTGATGACCTCTAGGAGAAGCAGAGAAGGGGCACTAAGTACATTAGAGCTCAAAGCCATCAGATTTTCTTGTTTCTCTCGAAGACTGGAGTTTTTTCCCATTTCCTTTTCATTGTTATTTTATATGTTTCTGGGTGGGAGGGCGGTACTTCTTTCACCATAAAGACTAATCTTGGCTAATTTTAATGGTGGTACTTCTTTCACCCTTCCACCTATCTTTATGTGCTAAATGGGGGAGAAAAATTTGGATCCAAAAAGAATCTTTTAAAAGTTTAGACTTGGGTCAACCAACTTAGTGCAACTGATCTACCCTCGATGTGTCCGATTACTTGTTCCTTTTTTTTTTATTTCACTGATTACCAGACTTCCGGAGATAAACCCGATAAAGATTATTTGGTGCATTGCCAAAATTACAAAATAAATTTGAAGACCGGACCGATTCCATCATGCTAACGATAGATTCTTAAGTTCACCATGTTAAAGACAACATCCTAGGGACCAGATGTTATGCAAAGCATTCCAGTCCTGAAAAAGGGAGAACAAAATGCCAGAACCTAGAAAGAAGATAGGAAAAGAAAAACACAAAAGACTAGGGTGGTCTTGGAGGATGGCTAGCAAGACTAGTTACAAGGAAAAGTACCTCCCAACAAGGCACCAGGAAAGAAATATTTAAAAGCAAAGGAAATTTACATAAAATACAACTTTTGGGAAAACCAACCTCATTCGAAAAAATGTTTGAGAAACTGTCCATTGACAAGCAATGGGATAGGTTCCCTAGTCATGGTGTTAAGGTGGTAGGTATTTGCCCCACATATTTCTAAGATTAGGTATGGTCCAAGCCAAAGCTGTTGAAACTTGGTGTGCTTTTCTTTCTTTTCCCAGGCCTTGTCCCACAGCAAGACCAAGTCCAAAATTTTAAAGGCCTTGTATTGGGCTCTATGGTCAAACCATCTCTTTATCATTGCTTGATGACACATGAAATGTTCAAGGGCTGCATCTCATTGTTCTTCCATCTGCACAAGATTTAAGAACCTGACCTCCATGATGTTATCATAGTTGTTGAGTTCCTGCATAAACTGCAAGACTGAGATCTGTAAGTTGATTGGGAATATTGGGTTCTGGCCATAAACCAGATGGAATGGGGACGTTCCCAGGGTGGCCTTAATTCAAATACGATCTACCCAGAGGGCATATCTCTACTTTTGGTGCCGATCCTGAGGATTTTTCTCTAGTAGGTGTTTGATCATTTCAAGAAGATTTTTATTCGTAGGTTCGGCAACCCCATTCCCTTGGGGGTAATAGTTGCTGGAAAACTTCAGAGTGATCTTCCAATTGTAGGTCCATTCAAGTAATTGTGCTGAATAAAATGCTAGACCATTTTCACATACTAAAGCAAAGGGCATTCCAAATATTGTGATGATATTTTCTTCCAGGAATTTAATGACTACGTCTGTCGTGTTGTTCTTGCAAGGTATAGCTTCAGTCCACTGGGTGTAGTAATCGGTTGCAATCAGGATGTATTGGTGGTTGGCAGATGATTTGGGGTTGATTTCCCTGATGAAATCAAATGCCCATTGGGCGAAGGGCCTAGCCTCAAAGACTGGTTGTAAAGGCATAGCCAGATTACACTCATGGTGTGCTGCGGTTTGGCAAGTGTGGCATCTTCAAATGTGAGTGTAAACATCTTTAAATATACATGGCCAATAATACCTAGCCTAGAGGATTTGATGGGCAGTGGCATTAGCTAAGCCATGCCTAGTCCCAAACTGTCTATGGAATTCATCAATCATCTTCACAGCTTGGTCTTTGTTAATGCATCAAAGGTATACTCCCTCGTAGTTCATACGGTAAAGCACAAAGTTTTTGATCATGAAGTGAGCCCTTTTCATCTGCAAAGAACGACATTTTTTGGGAGGTAACCCCTCTGGGCTTTTTTTTTTTAGCAGTAAGTATACTAGATCAGTATACCACGGGTCTCGAGTGATAGACTCCACCGTGTAAGTTTGACATTCTATGTGGGGAGTCTCTTCTGCCATCACTTGACTTAGTTGCTTGACTTAGTCCCTAGCCTCAGACTATCTTCATGGGCTGCATTTTCAAATCATATTCTTGGAGGATGGCCATCCATTTCCCCCATATTTCACCCAATTCACTCTGCATCAGTAGGGATTTCACAGCTTGGTCTGGGAGAATAGCATGCACTTTGCTTCGGAGAACATAATGCCAAAATTTCTTCATGGTGTGAACAAGAGAAAAGGCCTACTTTTTCAGTGGTGAGTACCAAACTTCAATGTTCTTGAAGGGAGAGCTCATGAAAGCTATGGGTCATTCTTCTCCTTTGACCTTTTGAGTCAATACTACCATGGCTGAATGCGGTGAAACAAATGAGTAAATGTAAAACTGAAGGGAGTAGTCTGGGATAGCTAGGACAGGTGCCTCCATTATCATCTGTTTGATCTGGGAAAATGCCCACTTTACTTCAGGACTCCACTCAATTTTGGTATCCTTTTTCATCATCTCATTGAGTGGTTTGACTATCTCAAAAAATCCAGTGATGAACCGCTAGACAAAGTTGATCTTTTTGAAGAAAGATCGCATCTCTTTCTTGCCGTCGGGCATCTGTGGGTTTAGCAGCACTTCAACTCTCTTAGGGTCAATGGATATACCTTTCTATGAGACAATATGCCTAAGCAACTTCCCTTTGGTGACCCAAAATATGCACTTCTTGGGGTTGAGGGATATTCCATACCAGTGACACCTCTCGCAGATCTAAGCGAGATGGGTGGAATGGTCATGCCTATCCCAGGAGAAGATGGTCAAATCATCCATGTATATGATTATGCACCAATTCACAAGGCCCTCAAATGCAATGTCCATGGCCTTTTGAAATGTGGCCCTTGCGTTAATCAATCCAAAAAGGCTTAGCATCAGGTTTTAGGGGGATGGTATGAGTCATAATGGATGTGTCATATGTTTTTAAATCCTCATATCCCCATGCGATTACGTCTATGTATTCTTGGAGAACTGCGAGAATCTTCTCCTTCTCCTCAGGGGAGTAGGAGGTGCCAATGTGTATCATCTTTTCTTCACCGAGCTGGCTGATATTTAATTTTTCAAATTTTCCTCCCTCAGAGGAGGATGACATATTTTCTCGGCCCTGAGGGTCTGAGTCAAATATTTGTTCAAGCATAACCATCCCCTTCAGGATGGTGTTAGTGGGCAGCTCCATGATCCCATCATCTTCATCACCCTATCTAGTATCATCATGGTCTCGTTCCTCCACTATTTGGTCCTCAAAGACACTGATATTGGCCATGAAGGATAGGATATGTTGATCGTCCTCAAAAACATGAAAGTGGGTGACATTATTCAGGATGGACAGGGTGGGGATCATCTCAACTAAAAATCTCCAAAGTCGTGAGCCGGCCATGGGCTCAAGTGTGCTGGCAGAAATAGCGAGGGCATCCAGGACATAATTCCATCACCGGGGAATAAGATCAATGCTGAAGGCATCAAAATCTTTAATAAGGCTACATGCTCGATTTTGATATGTAGCCAGCCTTTTGTCATGACATGTATACTGAATCCAGACCAGTTTGACAATCAATTGTAAATCACCCAAAGCCCAGAGGTGGGTGATTCCTTTCCTCAATGCAAATAAGAGTCTAAGGACCAAAGCCTCATACTCCATAACATTATTGGTGCAGTTGAACTGCAGTCTGTAGGATGCGAGGAAGGATTTTCCTCGCAGGTTGATTAATTCTACTACGACCCCATAGCCTTGTTTGGACCGGGACCCGTCGAACTTAAGGGTCCACAAATCATTATTTGTAGTTTGGAGCTGGGGAGTGGAAGCAGTCTTGGGATTTCCTTTGGGAGACTTGGGAGGAGCTTCCTCCCACATTGTTGGCGCATGGGTGAGGTTTACCTCTAGAGGGGTTTGGAATTGAGGTTCCCAGGGAAATTGCACCGAAGAAGTGCTTTCAGTAGGAATTCTAGGTTCTGGGGGCTCAACTGCATGTTCTTTGTTCTAGAAGGTGTCAATGTGCCGGGTAGCAATGGAAAGGCAAAGTTCACACTCTAGCTCTAAATGTTTCTGATAGTGTACTCAGCACCAAGTGCCAAACAAGAGTGTGGTGGGGGTCACTGTGGCACCTTGAGAGTAAACCTCAACCCTCAACCTTTCTTCTAGGTCCTGGGGTCTCTGCAGAACTATGGAATCCTCCCCAGGGGTGAAATCAAATATTATGATTTCAAAGGGTTGGTACACCCTGGGGGAAGTCTTAGAGAAGAAGACCTCATTAACCTTCCCAACTTTGGTAAGGGCCTGCTTCATCTGGGGTTCACTTTCAACCTAGATCTTGTTTGATTATCCTTCCCAGGGGAGCCATAAGTGGGAGAAGTTGGTCAAAAAATACCCATTCAAGGACTTAGACCAATTCTGACTTAATAACATCCCATAAGTCTTTGGAATGTCTACCACTTAGATGTTAATTATGCTGGCTATCCTGGGGTCCTTGATAAGCTATATCTGGACGTTCTTCAATTCTCCCACCATTTTCACAACAGTTTTGTCCAATTGAATCACTGCACCATTAGATGGGGTGGGATGGAATATGAAATTATAGCATATGGATAAAGGCATGATGTTTCCTAAAGCTCCAGAGTCTACTAGGTAGTTGTGTATATTTTTTTCTTGGATATTCAGGCCTAGTAGGAAGGGAGGATCTTCATTGTTTCCCTAGAAGATAGCCGCGTTGGCGTCCTCAAAAGAGATGGTCTTGGGTGGGAAACTGATACTTCTGGGTTTCCCAAGAGCTTCAGAAGAGACTTCTTCTACTCATGATAGTTTAGCAAAACCTCCATCAAGGTCATAGAGGTGGTGGTTTATTCTAACACCTTCATAATGTCAAATCTTCCTCCTTGGAATTGGTGACCTCCCTCAGCTAGGTTTTTTTCTTGGTTAGAGTTAGAACCCTTTAGAGGGGTAGGGCGGTCAGTTATATTATCTTAGGGAGGAGTGTCCCTGGTGGGAGGTTTTGGCATGTAAGCTAGTCCTTTACTAGCCTAGCTCTAAGTATTGTATGGAGTCCGTGGGTTGGTGAAGGCATTGGCCTCAAAGGCTGAGATCGATTCATCAAAGAATCTCTACAATTTGGATTCCTCTTCATCTTCCCTGGAGGATCTGAAGAAGATGGTCTCACAGGTGAACACATTATGACTTGACTCTTGCATAGGAGGCTCTAGGGGAGTAGCATCATGCGATTGTTGTCTATCAAGTTGGGAGATCATAATGACCTTCTCCAGCGTGGCATAGTTGACCTCGTTGTGGAATCCTATGTCATACAATCTACACTAATTGGTCATGGGCTAGAGTTTTGTGACTGGTGTGAAATGTGATGGTCCAGCACCACTTTGATTGGTATTTTGGTTTGGAGGTGGACCTCTGGTGTTCGCGTTATTTTTCCATTGCTATTGATTAGGCTGAGGCCCGCTATAGAAGTTTCTTCCCCTGGAATTGTTGTTTTGTTGGCCGGAGAAAATATTCCCTCTTTCGGATTTAGAATTTTGGGGTGCATAGGACCCTACCTTAAGCTGACCCATGTCCATAGTCAGGGTGGACAACATTTGTCAGAGGGATTCAACCTCAATGGTCAACTAAGTGTTCACCTCACAATGTGATGGTTGTTGTTGGTTTCCTGGGAAAGCAACAGTATTTTCCAGAGTCGAGGGTGGCAATCCTCTAGCCATGGATGACTAAAAGAAGAGCACTCTAGGTGGTTGTGTCTAAGGTTGTACCTGCTATGGCTAATTCCAAGGGAATACTTCTAGACCTAGTATTGCCAGAGTCTATGATGGGTAAACGTACCAGGCCTGCTAGTCTATTGGTGGTGGCGAGGGATTCATTTCCATCATGGGGGTACCCATTTCCAGATTGAGGTTATATCCCCCAGCGTATGCAGTCCCACCAAGGATCATGTTAAAGGGCGTGCTCTACTCAATCCCGCCTAGGGACTTGTTGAGGCCACAGGATAGTTCTAAGACTAGGTTGTAAACCTTCACCAAAGTATCTCGGTCACCCACGGTGGTTGTTCTCCAGAGGAGAGTGGCAATGAAAGGGTCCATCATGTTGAGAGAGGTATGTATGGTTACTTCTAGGGATGGAATGAAAGGGCCTGTGCATCGCTTCAAGGCACGTTAGAATCAGTGGTTGAATGTTGTAAGGGGTTCATTGGGTTCCTTTATAATGGAGATGAACTAGCTATGGGACCAAGCTGGGTCCACATGTACGTGAAAGGCAGCCAAGAAGGTGTCCTCCATGTCTTGCCAACTATTGATGGAGTTGGTAGGAAGGTTTAGGTACCAGTTCAGCTCACCCTGTCCTAGGGACAGGAGAAACATCCAGGTCATGATATCCTCATGTTGGATCCAGTTTTGGTTCATGGCATCCTTGTATGCCTATAAGTGTTCTTCTGCAGTTCGTGAGCCTAAGTGCTCATATCGTGGGCAAATCTTCTCTGGGTTTGAGGGTAAATCATTGATTGCGCTTGGAAAATTTCCCATAGGGGACCAAGTGTTACCGAAATATGTAGCCATCTGGTGAACTAGATTTTGAGTAAGTTGGATGCTGGTTCTTAGGATTGTCTAAGAAGTTTGGATATTTTTAGGTGTACTAGATAGCCAAACAATAGTGTCTGGTGTAGTTTTTGGGGTCCATTTCTTTTGAGCAGGAGGCTCAAGTTTGACAAACCTTTCGGGGTTTGGGGATGACCTAAGGATTCTCTCAAATTTTTCTAGGGAGAAAGACCCAATCCCACTGAAGGCTTGACTCCTAAAACTATTGCTTAGGAAACCCTCAAGGGATGTAAAATGAGAATCTTGAGAGGGGGATGAGTTCATGCCTCCTTCTAGCATGATTTTTTGTTGACATGACTTTGGTGACCGGGTCTGCCAACAGGTGTAAGTTGTCACCAGGTATCGGCCAACTTCACTTGTAAAGGTTATTCGGGGAAATGAGATTCACTGGGCTTCCAAGCACTTGAGAGTCAAGTCTCGACAGTGCAGGGCTCAGTTGGGAGATGTGACTATTTTCAAGGGGGATAGCTATTTTCTTCAACTTGTTCTCTCTGGGGATTTAGGAAGGTGCGGTTTCTCCAAGCATTTTACACTTAACAAATAAATTGAAAAAGATCCTATAGGGTTAGAAGTATTTCATCTACCTATAGTTATGCTTAACCATTCAATATATTGATAATGCTCTGATATACTACACTAAATACCGAAGAAATACACAACCATCAGTTCATATTTTATCGGTAGCAAGGCAAAGGAGGTCGATAATCTAATTAAAGTATCAGAGCAGAAGACATGAAAAACATTAAACATAAAATACAATTAACTTAAAAGACAAAGTGCCAACAACGTCATTGCAAGAACTATCTCTTCTTCATTAACATTCCTTCCAGCAAGCACTCGTGCGTGGTATAATGATGGCTCCAAGGGAGCGTCCAACTACTGAAAACTTAAAGACCCAAGTTCATTGAGCTCTACAACTAAAATGAAAATACCGCTTCTCTATTACTATGGACTGCAAAATCATCAATTTCACTTACCCTTGGAATAGGGTCAGAATTTCTATTTATACACATTTGTCTTCTAACCCTAACCCTAACCCTATTTTACATCTTTCCATAAAATATATTATCCAGTGGCCAGTACTACCTGCACCACTTTACAAAAGACCTTGAGACGGAGAAGGTTTGACATGTCAGAAGAATAAGACAAGAGAATAGAGTAGAAGAATCAGCCTTGAGAAGAGAGCCAGGAAGGAGAAAGAAGAAATTTGATCCCCTAGCAATTGAGGTTACATGCCTCATAAATGGGAAATGTGGCACCCTGTCTCCAATGCGCCAGGTGTACATTTGAAGTGGCACCTCAAGAAGACCATCTGTTAGAAAGCCTATTGTTGATCTGACATGCCTCGATGTAGCTATTTTCCCTTTGACGACCTTCGATGACCTTTATTAACTACTTGAAAGTGACTGGTCAGCCTTGGGGACTAGGACATGGGTCCCTTTAAAGAATACAAAATATAGGGATCCGAAACTCCAGGATCTAGGAACTTAAATTCTGAAAGAATAAAGAATACAAAATACTTGGGTTTTCTCTGGCCTCTGAAGAATCTTTATTGTTTCTTATTGTCATTGAAGGTCTAGATGAGATGGGAGATTCCATCTTTATCAACCTCTTTAAGGCTAGCCCACTAGTACATAGCCATCTCAATCTGTTCCCCCAGGTCCAAAAAATTTCCTTTATACTCATCGGCCATTTTCCCCTCATCGTGACCACTGAGTACCATACGAGTTATTCTCATCATCTGGGCACCATCTACTCCCTTCAGGGATTGATACCTTTATTTGATCAGCTCATCAAACTTCCCCAGGACATATTCCTTCGATGTGCAAGTATCAGTGTTGAATGGGTCAGCTCTTGAGACCTTCATAATGAAAGACTTATATAAATTAAAAGAATATACCATTGTATTGATATTCTCCCATAGAGTCCCCACTAGTTGCTTGATTACCCCCAATGTGAGGTCAAGTCAGGAGTGTTTGGTCCTCACAAAATCAAACGAATCCTCCCCCAAAATCCCAGACTCGGAAACCACTTCCTCCCCAAGGCCGAGGAGTTCTTCAAATTCTACCTTCCATGCTTCATAATTTTTTATGTCACCCTCCCATATGTTGACAATGGTTTCATCTTGATGCAAGATGTGCGAGGCCGCATATAAGTCTGGGAGGGTGGACACTAAGAAATGGCAGACATTTCCTACCTGTAGAGAAATCCACTCATTGACCGCCTGGGCCTTCTTCTTCATCACCCGCCATGAATCTATGTCACTTTGTGGTAGTGGTGCATTAGACATGGAGGCTTCCAGAGGAATAGCACTGATAGGCCAAGCCAACTCAGTTAGCAACCCCATGAGGTTTGCAATTTTTTCCTTTTTTGCCTTGAGCCTTTGGGCCTCCTTTTTGTAACGGGCCTCTACTGCCTTAGCCGCCTCCTTCAATAGATCTACCTCACCCTCTTTTCCCCTCTTTCCAAGTGATATCTCCATGATATTATAATATCTGGCCTCGGTGGTTGCTTCATCAGCTTTTGCGGGAGGTGTTGCTATCACTGTAACCATTTCTTCACCTGGCCTAGTTCAAAGAGTGTGAACCGTCTGGGCTTTGTTGGCCTTTGGTAGGTCTTTGGCCTGAGCCATCATCTCAGCCAGGGAGAGATGAGCTTTGGGAGTTGGTAGGGCCTTTCTCATCTTGGTTTCCAGCAACCACTATGGTGGTAGGGGTGGCTTATTAGCCAAATTTTGTTCCTTGGGTTTTTCCCCGATATCTTGCTGTTGTTCCTCTTTAGTGGTATGGGTATCGCCTGGCTCTTTCCTTGCATCTTTTAATTCATCAGTGTCATCTTCCTCAGTGAAATTTATTTCTTTCACCCTATCATCTGTATCTCTGGCTATGTCTTGGTCTTCGTCGGCCGCCCCGAGGGTTTCTTCCTCTTGTTGTTCCTCTTGTTCCTCAACCTCTTTTTCTGAGATTTATTCTTCCATTGGTATGTTTTTTGACAATGGGGGAGGTATCATGCCAAGATTTAGTGTTTGGGCCGCAGTGATTACCTGCCCAAATGTCATTCTGTGGAGTGGCACTTAGAACATGGTAGTAGGGGTTATGGTTGCTCCCAAAGGTCTAGTTCCCCCAGTGGATGCCATTTGTTCATTTTGTCTTCATTAATCCACTCTCGCATCCTGTATCTTTGGGACCTTAGAGGCAATCTCTTGTTCTATTTCTTTCTCTTCCTCCATCTATTCTTCCTATTCTCGCACAGGTTCTTATTCTAGAGCTTCTTCCTATGCTGGGATTTCAGCCTCTATTTGCTCGATGTCCCGCTATAGATTCCCAAACCCGTCGACTACAAAAACATCATCAAATTCATCCTATGGGGGAGGATTGGCCGGGACATCAGCAAGCTCTAGTTCCCTCTCTAGTTCTAGGGAGTCGGAGGAAACAATCTCAACTTGTGGGATCTAGGGCATCCATAGATTCAGCTCTGCGTTGGGCTTTTGGTTAAGCCTCTTCTTTCTCCTAGTGACTAAGGGCAGCCCTACATCCCTTAGTACTGCTTGCTCTTCTAGATCCACCCCCATTGCCTTAACCATCAAGGCCGCTAGTGAAGGGGAGGAGGGAGGATGAATTGGTCCAATCATGAGTACTAGAGTAGCCAGCCATGTAATTAAATTCTCCCTCATTTTTTGGAAGGCCGCCACTGATTACTTTATTTTCTCTTTTATGGGGATTTCTTACATAGTCAGAGTTTCCATTATTCCTTTCCCTTTATCTCCTCCCTGTGAAGAAGTCTTGGCCCTTGGGGTTAACTTTGGTATCGACTAGGCAGCCTGACGGACACTCTCGGGGCACATCTTCTTAAAATAGGCATGGCTTTATTCAACCACATTGCGGGTGACCTCCTAGGCATCCCAATCTACTAGTGGGAGGGCCAACTTATTGATCCCCTTTGCTTTGTACTAGGGATCTACTATGGAGCTAGCGTCTGAGATGTCCTTTGAAAATCTTTGGAGCTTCAATCTTTCCATCATCCCAGCAGTCATCCTGACGTAGTGCTGGCTCTGGACTTCTAGATCATCCTAGAAATCTTTCCATAAGTCTTCCATGTGGTATTGGTGGGGCTCTGATGCCCGGGGAAGTGTTGTCGCAATTTTGCCATGCGGATCAAAATGCTTCTGCGCTAAGTAAAATTCCACAAAGTTATAGCTTTTAAGCTCATCATCTGCTTCTTCAGCAGTGGTCAGACTGCATGAATAATTCTCACAAGTGATTGGGAATGGTATATTTGTTACCTTCTTCAAGGTGTAGAATGCATGCAGCTCCATTATTTGCCTGCAGTATTCCAAAAGAATTATCTTGTTCCCACAATATTTGGGTAACAAGTAGGGTTTCCTGGAGAAGCCGATTACCCTTATGTATGTATTCTATTGAAACTGTATATATTAATAGCCATAGCTCTAGACCAAATTCATCATCTCTATAGATAGGTGGCATCCTACATCCCGAGTGGGTGTGAGAAGGTTGTTGTAAACGAAAGCATCATTTACTTGACAAAAACTAGGAAAACTAGCCTCCCATTGAATCTATGGAAAATGGTCCCAAGGGGCCTTTTTGACCAAGAGCTATCCCAAGTATGTTGTTGGTGAGTATTCCATTGGTGCGGGGTCCCTGCTGTGCCAGGGCCCAGAGAACATAAGAAGTCATATAAAACTTCTTCTTCTGGGACAACTAGAGAAATTGGGAATCCACGTGGTTTGAAATTATGGTAGCCCAGTCAAAATACTCCCTGCCCGTGCTGATACGAAGTAGAAAGTAGTACATCCACCCTAAGAATTCTCATGCATGTGGTTTCTTGAAGACCTAACATAATGCTATCATCCCCATCTGGATGCTTTCTTTGAATTTAGACCTGGGGATTTCTAGCTTCATCCTCTTGGGATCCCTCTTTGGGGCCTTGAGCTAGTGGTTGTTCATGTATATCCAGGCTGCTTCCTCCAACTATTTAAATTGTGCCAAGGAATCTGATCTAGTGACCATAGCTATTTTATCAAATTGAAGGATTCCCAAGCCCATCTAGAAGGTATCAGGGTAGAGGGACACCATGGGAGTAGGATACCCAGTGGGTTCTGGGGCTGCGAGCATAATGGCCCAGATGGATGTATTGTAGTGTGCTGCAAGTGTAAGAATAAGCTCTGGTGACTGCACTGAGCATGGGAAGAAAGCTGCCTTAAAAATCTTAGAATTACCAATTTTAATGGCCAATGGATCTCCAACCTGTCATTGAATGTACATCATTTTCACCAAGGCCTGCATCTCAGGCCACATCCCGACACTGGTGTCGATAATGAACTGGACTTTGGACTCAATCTTTGAGCCCATGATAACATTGTCCTTTACATATTTCATGCTCATGGGTAGTTTCTCTAGAGCCTTCTCCATTTTGGACCTAACACCTGCTCTAGTAACCACCATAGAATGAAGTTCCAGACTCCCGGGTGGTGAAGATGCGGAAGCTTCAAACATGTTGAAAGTATTTTGTTCCAGGAACCTACAAGGCAAGGCGACTATTAGAATGGATAGATAAATAAAAAATCTGGGGCCCATAGATCTTACCACTGTGGCACCTTCTTTCCCTGAAAGGTTAGCTTAGTTCAAAAACCCTGAAAAGTATATATATTTTGCAAACTTAGAAATTTAACCAATACCTAGGCCCGGGGGTCTCATCACACTTGTAAAATCAAGACATGGGTTGCATGAGGGAAAGAGACCCAGAGTCTAGAAAACTAATCGTTGGAAGGCGTGCACAAAAGGTGAGCCGTCAGACCCACATGGACGTCATGTAGTTATGCAATAAATGGAAGTTATGGTGACGACGACGGAGCCAACTGTCTAAATATGTGAAAAGAAAAGGCCACTTGGACAAATTTAAATGCATGCATGGGACATAAATGAAGGATAGGCTGGTTTACAAAGGAGAGAGAAGACCACTTGGTTGAAAACTAGCCAAGAGACAAGTTTCAACCAAACAGTATTCTACTTAGAGCGAGCTCGCAAATTAGGAACCAAAAATGAATATAGCACGGTGAGCTCGACAAACTACCAAATAAAAATACATAGAATATACACTATATACAGTAGAGCCAAAGGGTTTATACATGTAGACTGGAAGGATATACATCAATATACATCAAATATACATATATACACAAAATGCAGAGCAACTATTTACAAAACCAAAAAATGTACAGACATCTACAATTTTTACATTATCTACAGACTATACTACATCTACACAAAGGGTGGACAATCCTCTAGTGAAGTTGACCCACCAATGGGCAGCGAACCAGAAAGAAATGCAACACAAAGAAAAAATGTAAGGCAACACAAAACCTAGACACAAAAAACCAAAAAGTAGGAAAGCCGAGAGGAAAGAAGGCACCAACCTGAAAATGAAGAAGGGCAAGAAAAGGAACTGGTGCCGTGAACACTTTGCAATAGCCTCTACCATCAAATGATCACCACTTACCACCACAAACCACCCACAATTGTTCAGAATAGCTCAGAATGGTTCGCACTTGATTCTCACTAAATCACTATAAAATTGCTCTAAAATCGCTCAAATTGCTTAAGTGTTTTAATCGCAGTAATTGTGAAAATGACAGATAATTTCTATTTATACCTAAGGTAAAATTGAGTTACCTTTCCTTTCACAAACTCTAGACAGACAGACCTCCAGACTTCAGGCTCGGGGATTCCATGCAACCATATCATCTTATGCAAAGAAGACATCATAGCGAAGAATCCCAGAATCCAAAATCTAGCTCCCAACTCTAGGACCGGGTCCTGAAGACACGAGAGATGAAAACAAGAAACAAAAACAACACCGTCGGAAAGAAACCCCAGAGAAGGAAAAAAAAGAAAACAAAGGAAAAAGACAAGGGAAGACCCAAGAGTAGAAAGAAAAAAATGGGGACCCAACATTTTTCACACAAAATGCAGGGATGGGGATGCAGGGCATAATAGTACCAATGAATCTCAGTGCTTCTTCTTTAGCTTCTCTTGCAAATCTTTCCTTTGATAGATTTATCCATATTCTCAGAGTGCCTCAAAATCTGATGTAGTTCGGTCACTTTTTGGTATTTCTATGATTTCTTCTAGTGTGACTTCCAACTTGTTCTTCTTTGTTTTCTTCTTCTTCTGTGATCCACGTGTATGTAGAACCATAGCCTATTTTTGTGCTTGGTTTGATGTACTGGAAGATTGCTTTTATGGAGTTGTACCTTTTTCATGTTGCTCAGTGTTTTCCTATCGATTGTATAAGGATGTCTCCTTATCAACCTTTGGTGTTTTTTCATCTTCTCCTTTGGTGTCCTTTTGTGTGGTATCAACTATCTTTTCTTGCTCTTCTTTCTCTTTTTGCATTTCTTTAGCATCTTTCATATGTGAATCTTTTTCACTGGTATCTCCATCTTTTTGTTCTTTATTGATGAAAATCTATTCATCAGTTGTGTCCTTCTTTTCATCAGATGTACCTATTTTCTAGATAAAAGTAGAATAATATGTCACCTTTTAAGCAAACTTGATTGACTCAGCCCAGTTAGACTCGGCCCGGTCTGACTTAGCCCATTCTAACTCGGCCAAGTCAACATGGCATCAAATGGCACTTACTTGGCCAAGTAGGATCGTGCGCAAGCCAATGAGAGGGCTAGTAGGACTCAGCCGAGTCCGATTGGGCTGAGTCTACCTAGGTGGCATGCCATGTTTACAGCCAAACCTCCAAAAACATAAAAAATCTAGAAATTCGCACTTCTGCTATTTTTTTCTCTATTGAAACTAGACAATGTCAAAAAACTAAAAGTACCCTTTTCTAGATCTCAGAACTAGGATTCTTGACATATAAATTTTATATTGTTTCGACTACAAAACACTGAACAAATTTGTTAAAAACTACATGTAGGTTATTAAAGCTTTCATAAGTCATTGATTCGGATAATATAAAAAATTCTAAATCAATTCAAAAAAAATTTAAAATCATAGATAACAAGATAACACTAGAGAAGAGAGTCCTCTTCAATAATATGTAATTTGTTTAGTTTTTTGATGAAGGATGCTCCCCTTAATGCCACAAACACATAACAGAAATAGAGAAGCAACAACAATTTGCAAGAAGAGAAAATGGGCTTCTTATTATCTCCACAAATGTGGAATTACAAACTTTCAGAATTACAATATGCAAAGCCACATGGGCATTCCCCTTACAATATTCTGTAGGACAAAGCCTCAAATTATTATCCAGA
>MU228386.1:3009643-3028938 GCA_018584345.1 Thuja plicata | reverse complement strand
ACCGCCTGAGAAGGTTCCAGAAATTTAGCCCTTAGGGCTGACCAAACTTAGAATTATTTTAATTTTCAATTTAGTACATCAAAGTTGGCTCAAAATAACTTTTGAAACCCAAAAATTTTGAAGGAAAATTATTTTCTGCTATTTCAGGTGGCCCAACTTTCGGAGACCATCAGTCATCACCAGTTAACCTGATTGACTATTATAACCCCATTTAGAAAATGCCACGAAGCGCTCTCCAATGTTTGAGTTAAGAAAGATTCACTCAGCCCAAGTTTTTACCTCATCCGGGGCCTGTAAAGCCTTCAAAACTGAGCTCAAAGTTTCTGTACCCTATTTTCAATACCAAAAAATTTTCATTATCTTCAAAACTAGAGCTGATCTAGCCATGAAACTTTACTGGCAGGATGATATGACTGAGATGAACCTCCACATGCAAAATCAGTATATTTCGAGATCGTATGACCAACTTACTAAAAATAGCAAGTTTCCAAAAATAGCAACTTTGTACAAAATAGCCCTTATTGAATAGAAAAACACATATTTTTGGGTGATGCAAGATTGCCCTTACACCCAGGATGCTCCTGCATCATTTTTGGTATAGTTTTTATAGGGGAAAATTTGAGGGAGACAAAAATTGTTGATTTCAAGTAAGTTCTACTTTGAATACTTATAACGGGAAAACTATACGTCAAAAGCACTTCTTTCCTTTTTTCTGCACTAGCTATACATGTCATCTAAAACATATTCTAAAATTGGAGGAAAAAACAATATTTTACTTATAATGATTTGGTTGGAAGTAAACTCCTTGATTTATAGTATTTTTTATAAAATGAAAAATAGACTTAAAAAAATCACAAAACATATTAATTTTAGTTCAATTTTAAAAAAATAAAATTATAGGCATATAATTCATTCTATTCAACACATTTCATTAGTTTACATCATCTTCAAATTCTAAACAGAAATATGACTTTTATGCACTTGAAGTTTTATAGTTTTGGTGTTGTTAACCTTTTCCTTTTAAAAAGGGTGACATGTTATTGTGCTTTTACCCTGCTCATCATTACCCTTGTCCTTGGGTATGCTTGTGTCGAGCTTAGGGGTCTTCTCTTTTTGTGATATGATATTGATTACTTGAATCAATAATGACATCTTTCCCGGTATATGAACTTGTGCAACATCCATTGTAGTGTCATGTTTGTCAGTTTGATCCTTGGAAACAGTGACATATTCATCTTTCTGAATTTCTTTTGAAGGATTATTGGTGATGTCAATAATAGTATTTTCCACAGTATTGTCTGGCCATGTCTCATCAGTAACATCCATTTCCTTATTGCCTGTTGTGTCCAATTCTTCTTTGTCCAATTCTACTGTTGTCACATCCTCTATGTCATTTAGCAATATGTGCTCTGGGATAGGTTTAGCCAGCGAGTCATGTAATTTTCTCTCGGGGCTTGCCTCCTTAGTAGGTCAATTGAGTATTTTACTCCAAATTTTATTACTATCCTTTTCTAGCTCTATCAGCTTTCCATGTAGACCTTTGTAAGCTCTCATCTTAGGTGAGAATTCCTTTGTAAGTTTCTTCATTATCTCATGGATTTATTCCATTTTTATTCGGGAGGCATAAGTGAAACTAGGACTCTTTCCCTTATCTCCTTTTCATTCTTTAATTCATAATTCCATCTAGCAGATAATCTATCTTGTACTACTTCTGGCATTTTGTCATCAAATTGTACTAGCACATATTTGAACTTTATCATTTCTTTTATCAATGCTTCCTCAACCTTGTTCTGATGACCAGGCTCTAATTTTAGCCACTTTCTCACCTTGGTGTCGGTTAAGCCACCTCTTCTTGCAATAGACTCACATATCTCATCAATAGTTTCAGGAATCCTAGTCTTGTCTATTTGGACATATTCATCTATGTCCTCTTTGCCTTCCTTGTTTAGGATTAGTTTCCTTCTCCTCGTTGGTGTTTTGGTATTTTTAGTTGGAGGTTTTATTTTGTAGGTCCTTGACCTTTTTTAACTGATGAAGGACTTGCATGCTTGGATGCTTGAATCCTTGTCCTTGTTATAGTTGTAGTCCTTGGCTTCTTAGCTGGTGGAGGTAGTGGTGTATCTGACTCTGTAGACTCTGAAGTCACTCTCCTATGCTTCACCGATGGGTGACTATCCCTTGGGTTCTTCTATCTATTTAGTTTCTTCCTCTTCTGTTACTGATAGTCTTTACTTCAAGTTCTTGACCATCTTGTCTTTCTTTCTATCAATCTTCTTTACAACCAAGCCAGTTTTAATTCTTTCTTTGGCTTCTTCATAAGTGCCAAACTTGGGTTGTGTTTTATCTAATGGCTCTGTTAGGGTTTTTTATTGCTAGGTCTCTGAAAGATACTTGAAATCTTACTTAGACAACTCTATGACCCCTAATGCCTTTTGACACTATGACTCAAGTAAGGGAAAAAACACTAATTGATGAGGTTCTTGATAACACTAGGGATATCTATTACCACCTCCTTCTTTTTTGAGATCCACTGACTCAGGCAGGTTTTACCTATGACTGATTACTGTCTTAACAGTATCCTTAGAGTGGATTGAACCTTATGTGCTGAATGTTCTGTTTTAGATGGACATGTATATAACAATATAGATGACTATGATTATTCTAAGGATAAGCTTGGTAATCCAAATCAATATCTTAATGATAGAAGACAACAATATAACCAAAAGATGCATTCTTCTTTCCTTTTATAACTCTTATGAATCTAGGAGGAATAACCTATTTGATTTTCTCTTTAAGAAATCAACAAACTTCAACTATAACCTTTAGGAATACAATTGATTTTACACAAAATACTCTTAAAATGATTGGTTTGAATAGTATTTGAATGTTTGGATAATGACAGATTATCAAATCAATTCCTAGACCAGTGCCTATCCTTTGGGCTATAGAGTCAATAACTTAAAGTTCACAAAAATACAAAAAAACAAAATACTATAAGATGCCTTACAACTTACATACAATTCAGATAAAATGCCTTAGAAATTATCTTGTCATCTCTATGATATTGTATCAAATCCTTAACTATTGTTATGCTCCCTAAAACTACTTACAAAACTTAGTTCTTTCCTTGAAAGAAACTTGGAAGTGATTAGATAGCTACCTTATAGCTAAAATGCTTGAAATTACCTTTCAAATTCAAACATAAAAGAGCATACACAACAATTAAAGAGACAACAATGAAGATAGAGTAAAATTGCACTATATTTTTATTGATATGATCCTGGTTTAGTACATAAAAATCTTGAAAGCTTGAAAGACACAGACAGAAGTCTAGAAAGGTTGATTTTCTATATATTTCATCTCCTTTTACAATTACAACTTTTTTCCTATATATAGGCCCTTAACCATCTTGGAATCCTTTATTTTAGGATGCAACAAGCCTTGGATGGTTTAAGGAACCTAACCCTAAAAAGTATAGAAAAGACAAAAGAAAGGAATGAAGAAGCGGTGGGAGGACAAAAACAGAGGATAAAAATCTGATACTCTTTGTCCTTTCTAGAATCTAGCACCATTGTCTGACAATGTTTAGGATAACTTCTGGTATTTGTAGCAAGACTAAGTGACCACCATTATAGACTAACTTACACTTATCTCCATAAATAGCTAACCTCCCTTTGCTCAATGATCAGGCGCCAGGTGTTCTCCTCTACTCTTCATCAAGAATTTCCTCCTCAATTTCAGGCTTCTTCTTCTTAGGCCTAGTCATCAGGTCTCATGCTGTCACCTCATCTTCAGTTGGCCACTTGAAGTCCTAAGTGCTTTGTACCTGATCCTTTTGTCTTTCCCACCTAACATCAGTAATGCTCTTAATATCTACTAGAAATTTATTGATGTCAGTTTCAACTTTGAAGGCCTCATGCAAAATCTTATTAAAGCCTTCAATATCTAAATCAGATCCCAAAATGAATGCTTCATTAATAGGCATCTTACTATCAAACTCATTCTTCCAGACCTCCAAAGCCTTTATCTGATCATCTTCTCCTCTAAGGGAAGGAACAAATCTGTTGAAATCTGAAGAAAACATGCTCAATTTAACCTCTACTTGGTTCAACTTGCCTTTGAAGAATGACAAGGCCACATTTACCTTTTTAATCTCATCTCCTACTTCTGTCATCACCTCAGGTAAATCTGATTTTAAGGGCTGCAAAAAGGCAAGCTTCTCAAATAGTTGCACCCTAGGAGACCAATTAACAAAATAAGGGTTCAATATAGCGAGGTACCCTATTATCTCTGTATGTAGGGTGGGCAACTTATTATATGCATTGAGGATGACATCTGTCTTATCCTTCAATATATCAATCCTGTGTTGTAAAATGCACCTAAATGAATTCAAGGCTACCTCATTCTTCTTCTCTCCCATGTCATCCTTCTCAACCACCTCCTCTAATTTTTCTTTCTTGTCAATTTGCAAAGGTTGTTGTGAGGGTACATACACCACTTCAAGCTTTTCTTCTAGTTGCTTTAGAAACTTAGCAATTGCTTTATCCTGCTGGTGTATCTTGATGTGGCACATCTCTCGATCTTTTGCCAAGGCACTGATTTCTTCTATCAAAATGCTACACTTATCAGACAGTTGCTTGGTCTTGTCCTCATTTAAGTGTGCCCAGTGTGTCATACTTTGGGATGTCTCTAGATCCCCTATATCCTGCATAGACCAAGCCATCTGATTACCCGCCATATTCTCTTGGATGTTTACCAACTGAGGTTTCTGGTCTTTTGGGCAAAGGCTCCACATGGCAAAGGCTTGAGATTTTGGGCTATACCCAAAACCCTTAATCATGTCTCCCATTTGTACCTCACTTGCCATTTTCAAATTCGGCTGCTTTCTTATTTGATCAATTATGAAAGTTGAGGCTAAGTCCCAACCCTCAGCAAGCAATATGCCACTGTTTAATACCATCTTCCTAGCCTCATCTGGTGGGATATCCTCACTCTCAGGGTCATATGATTGTAGGGCCAATAGAGCCTCATTTTTTATTGTTTCTTCCCCATCAACTTTCAATTGAGCTCTTATTTCCTCTTTCTTTTGCCACCTTAGAAAATCTTTAAATTCATCAGTCTTGATGAAACCATCATCACTTATAAATTGTTGTTGATGGAGTAATCTTTCATCAATACAAGACTTTAGAGGCAGCTCAATATTTTCCTCTACATGTAGTTGTTGCTTCTTTCCTTGTCGGATCAATTTTCTTAGGTTATGGTCATATAACCAATTCCTAGGAACCAAGGCACTTGCTTTATCCTTTTTCTTTTCCTGCCTAACAATTGAAGGCTGTCCTATGTCAACTTTTTGCCTTTTGGCTGAAGGCTCCTCTACATCATCTGGTTGGGAGACCTCTATTAGTTCAATGATATGGCCCTTCACTCCTTGGAACCATGGTGCCTCTACAACATCTTGTTGAGGCTGATCATATTGAGGTGGATAGGCATAGTCACCATCATCATCACTTTCATATTCTGACTTTGAATGTTCGGGCTCCTAGGGTCCTTTCTTATCTAGAACATTGTCAAGTTGCTCACAAAGCACATAGAAATTATCAATCATGGCCTTGATTCTATCAAAATAGGGAAAATCAGGATAGAAGCCTCCAAATGCTAACCCATTTCTTTTTATTTGTGTTTCTAGCTTCAACAATTCCTGAATCCTCTCCCAGCTTCTTGTTCTGATTTCATCTTCATCCAGAAGGTTTCTTGTTGCATCCTCTTCAATACACTCACAATGGACATCTGTATTAGGGATTGTGGGTGTATATAGCCTTCTAACTCCTACAATAAAACCCTTAGGATAAATATATCTATATGAGGCTGCCCCCATTCTGCAACTCTCCAACCACTGGCTGACTGTGTCAATGGCACCTTTCCCAATAGTGAAATTGAAAATTCAAAATTGCCTAGGGGTTAGGGTCCCCTTCCTATGAGGTGCAAAATGATCATTATCTATCAATAAAAGCTGCCAGATAAATTCCATGGCAACAACTCTTGATGGTACATGGTAGGGCAAGATATGTGGTGGATGTACACATCCATAAACTCTGATCATGGTAAAGTTCTCCTCAAGAAAGAAGTCTCTCCAGTTATGATCTCCCTCCCACTTGTCTACATAATCACAAGGCCTCAGTAGTTGCAGCACCTTGATTGGGAGACTTGTCTTGCTGATGCCCATGCTCTGCATTATTGGATATACCACCCAGTTCTTAAATGCACAGTAATCACAATCTTTGGATACGTATAGTTCCAAATCCTAACCCAAAACTGAATGGGATTAGGCTTGTCCTTAAAAATCCTTTGAGGATCCAAATTGTTCACATCCATGATCCCAAAGTTAAAATGTAAAAGTAGATGCATCAAGATGGAATAATGAAAGAACCTAGGTTCTTTTTCCTTGGGATCCTTCATCTTCTTCTATTTTTCTACAAAACCTTCATGCATCTCATCAATAATGTATTGTATATAGTCACAACTGGTGCTATAATGCACCTCTTGTAAGTCCAGAACCATCATTAAAATCCCAACATTAATCTTCTCAGCTCCTGCATCTCTCCCTAACACTCTACACAGGGCATAGGCAACATATTTGATATAGAAATGTAGGTCCTTAAAGCAATAGGGTGTTGTACCAGGTAAAGGAGTAAGATGGTTCTTAACCTCCTTATGCATGTGTTTTTGCAATTGTCCCCTAGAAATTCCAGGCTTTAACCTATACCTCTCTTCTTTCTTAGTAAGATTAATTTTTGTTGACATAGTACTATACAAGCCAAAGGCTTGCATAAATGAGTTTATGTTCAGGATAAGCAGGGCAGTGCCATCATTTTTCTTAATTGTCCTAGATAGGATATCATAGTGACTGGAAAGACCTAAGAACAAGTCTACATCTATATAAATGTCAGGGACAATTAACCTGGCTAGACCAGAGGTCCAAGGGTTTGACACTGAAATGGCCTTATCAGAATTGTTATAAAAGTAGTTGAAAAGAGAAAAACCTATTGTTCCCAGAGTGTCAGCATCCCTAATCTCACAGTAATCATCAGTAAGAAAATTTGTATTTGCTCTTTTGTTTTGTGTAGAACCCGTCAGCAATTTGAGGAATTCATTAGAGTAATTCCTTTTTCCTTTGGTATCATCCTCTATCTCATCGCTCCTCCCACTAGTAGAGGCTACACTGACTTCTCTACTCATGTTTTCTTTGTTTCAATTCTCCTTTCTTTACCGATATTGAAACAAATCTTCTCCTAAGACTCACTTCTCTTCTCTGTGCACTATTCCCAGTAATTAAAAACTTGACAATCAACTGAGTACTCTGCAACTTAACCAATCTCTTCTCTCAATTCAAAAAACCTAGCACTTTGTTGCTCTGTAACTCTGAATGCAAGATAAGTTAAAAAAGAGCCTTCAATCAACTCTTTATGGTAACTATTTCAATTAAATGACTCATCATTTGAAAAAATCATCAATTCTGTATTCAATTCAGCATGCTGTGAAATTGTTTGAAAACCTAGCCGTAGTTCATGAGTGTGACAGAAAATCAAATTCATATATGTGTATCTTCAAAAAAAAAACCTTATAAAATTTGAAGGAAATAACATGCCTGTATGTGATTGGCTCTCTGTCATACATCTTAGGTACCCTTTTTATTCATCAATTAATATTCTAGATTTTCATTGGACGCCAAATGATTCATGTTGTCATGTCAGCAACTGCCACATTTTTTAAAAATTCATATTGAGCGACTACACGACTGTGTATTATCTCCTTGTCGCTGACTCAACTCTTTTAACCCTTAATCTTTTGGAGACCAAGCAACTATGTTATTTTCTTTGCCTGGTTAACCATAGTTTACTTTTGGTGATCACGCAACTGAAGAAAGCAAAGTCGTTGGATGAAAAACTTAACTCACAGTTTATTCAGAGACTCCGTGATTGACAGTTACCTTTATCTTTTATAGTTATCTCCAAGTCGCTGAATGTTACTTTTCTTTAAGAGACCCCGCGACTTATCTTGGTCGCTTAATTATTGATTGTAAATGTTAATTACACAATCTTTCAGAGACTACACGACAAGCATTGGATTTTGGTTTTAATTCAAAGACTACGCGACAAACAGCTATCTCCAAGTCGCGAGCAATTTTACCTTTAAGCCTTTTTGATTTAGAGACTTCGCAACCACCATTTGATCTGTTCATCTTTGCATCCGACAGCTCCGCTAAGTCGTTGAATATTTCTTAATACCTTTATATCAATTTGGAGACTACGTGACACAAAGCACTTTATAACCTTAGTCTCTTAATCGCCAGATGATATTTTTCATTTGGGAGATTACACAACAAGCTTCTTAATCCTTTCACCTTTAGACATGTTTCCACATCCATCACTTGTCTCAGAATCGCTAAATAAAAAATGAACTTAGCATCTTAATCCAACAATCACTCGACTATCCTTCATTTCAAACTGCATACGGTTAGTCGCGAAGTCTTGACATCTTTCACTTAACTATCAAAACATTTGGAGACTACGCGACATGAACTTTATGCTTATTAAATAACTGCAAGTCAATTCAGAGACTACATGACTAAAGCAATCACCAAGTCTCGTAATATTTTACTAACTGCTAGCTTCTTCATGCGACACCGCAACTCATCTGTGGGCCCCATTCACTAATTGCTGACATATTTCTTTATTCAGAGACCACTCGACTGAAGGGCTCCGCCAAGTCTCATAAAACAAAAGGAATATTCAATTTCTTTGAGAGGCATCCCGACAATAGTTAATCGCCAGGTCTTGAAACAAAAAGGAATATGCTGTTAGGATTACGCGACAAGGCGACTATGGTTTAAAACACATGACTTAAGTTTTTTCAAAAAGGTAATGCCAAAATAGAAACATGATGAACACTTTAGGGTTTTTCTCATTTTGGCTTAGAGCAGGACCTAGGGTTTCAAGGTTTTGCACTTTTACATAGATTTTGACCTGAAGACCCTAAAAAAATCAACAAGGATAATACAAAGAACTGAGAGACTTCTGTCTTTAGGAAAGAAAAGAGCATGAGGATCACAAAATTTTGGAAAACAGACCAGAACCAAGAATACAACCAATAGGCTCATTGATCAGTGCCTCAATTGCATTAGATGCTTGATCTATGTTTACCTCATAGTCAAGTGGAGATAGCCATGTTGTCCTTAATATAGCTAGCTTGATATATGTGTAGTCAGTGCCTACCATGAAATATATATTAGTTTTAAATTTTTCAATTAACTGTTCAGGGATCCTTACTCTTTTCTATGTTCTGTCCTTGAATCCAGCAAAGTATTCATCCATTACTGACTTAAAATTATATCCTAGTGATTTTATAAACTCACTAATCTGTATGGTCACTAGTCTTGTTGTGTCCCATTGCACATTTCTTATTGATGGGAAAAATTCTTGGAAATAAAAGAATATGCACATAATCAAAGAACCAAACTTACAAGAATTTGACTTTGCATTTCTTATGGTCTTCATGTTTTCTTCCAACTGCTTGAGTAGAAGTTCTGATAGATCCAACTAAATTCCCTTCTTTACAATCTTTTAAGTTGTATCTATAGCTCCGAATGCAATGGTGTTCATCCTGCTAGCCTGAAAGAATTTGTATCCTAGGACACATGCTCCAAATTTTAGTTCATCATCAATGATGGTGGATACTCTTAGTCCTCTTCCATCCCATGTAGCTTCGGTATTCCTCTCAATTTCAGCTTTAGGTGGGTGCTTCAATGCCTTTACCTTATCGGTTATTGGATAATCGGTGACAGCATGTATAACATCTTGTTTTATGGGTTTAGGCTAGCCATAGCTTTTTGTCATGGATCCTTCTTAGTACTAACCAAATCCACTCGGTCTTAAACACTTTTGGGAACCATAGGGAATTTGTGAGCCCTTTTACTTCGATGTGTTTTTGTTCTTCTTTGATAGTGCCATCATCTTTGCATAGCTTCTTGAAAGCTTTCTCAACCTTCAGGTCTCCAATCTCTGCTATCTTGCAGTGAATATATGCTTGCACGTCTTCAACAAGCAAAACCCTAGCTGGTATTCTTGAAAATGCTCTAGCATTATCAGGTTGTGAGGCAACCTCTGGACATATCTTATAATGTGGTTCCTCATAGGTACTATTCTTGATAAGATTGATCTTGTTCTTTTTATCATTCTTGAGCTTAGCGGTTCTTGATGTGGTTGCCATTGATTCTGAAATTTAGGAATTTCTGTAAATGATAAACAAAGTTATAGGCTAATGTAGAAACTTAATTTTCTCCTCTATAGCTGTAAGTAATCTGCTTGGAGTGCTTGTGAATTGGGTTGGAGTCGCTCTGCAATGTTGTCGCTTAGTGCTCAGTTTTCGCTCTTGTCACTTCGCTCTAGTCACTTGGTGAAGAATAAAACCCTTCAGTCATCTATTTATATATGTTTCCCTAGGTTGAGTCATTAATGCTCAACCACTCCTCGGTGTGTGAAGATGGAGTCGTCAGGTGATACACTAACTTATCTTTCGGTGACCACACAATGCTTTGGGACAGCTTTAACTTGTTACGCTCACCAAGGAATTTTGATGTATGGCAAAGACAACTTGTCAACTCACATGATTACCAATGGATCTCGGTTTATACTAGAAACTTTAGCTTTTATATGTTAACTAAGGATTCTTAGTAGGAGTTTGACAACTCAACTTTGTAGGTACACTGATGCATTTCGGTATGTATTACCGATGAGATAGTTTTCACAGACTTATAACAAGTAATACCATAGTGCATCTTTAATCATGATGATTTGGTATATTAACTATGTATAATGGAACTGATGCTAAATATAACTTGGTATAGTGTAGTTCCATACTTACTTGTTCTTCTTAGTTGGGGATGGTGATGTCACTAGATCCATTGGATGAGGTGTCACCAATTGCATTGCTTGGTTCAGCTACATCAATGTTTTTAGCTTTCCTCCATATTTTGTTTCTTATCTTCCTGATGTCTTCAATGGTGTTTACATTGGCAAAGGTACTGGTCTCTATCATTCAGTCTCTGCAGTACTTCTTGAGATGACCAACTTTATGACAGTGTAGACATGCCATTTCAGGGTTAGTCTAGTCTCTAGACTTTCTAGTCCATTATCTCATACAGTTTGCAGCTATGTGACCAAATCTTCCACATGCTATACAATTTTCCCAAGTGTTGTAATCCCATACATAGAATTTATAGACTCTTTTTGGTTTATAGGAAGTTTCTTGATTTTTAGGATTCCATGCTTGCTTTTTCTTCTTCCTGCATTCAAAAGTTGTGTGCCCATATATTTTTCAAGTAGGACAGTATTTGTCCATGTAGGTTTCCTTCGTAGGTTGTTTCATCTTAGATTTACATTCATATTCTTTATGTCCTTTCATGTTACATTTATAACAAATTCCTATGAATGAAGATGTAGATTTAGGAATACCTTTAATTTTTCTCCTACAAACATTTGATGTGTGGCCTTGCTTTCCACAGTGATTGCATGTCATCTTTCTTGGTCTTGGATTTGCATAGACATTCTTTGGATCAGCTTGGTGTGGTGATTCTCCATTCTCGGTATAGCCTAGTCCGGTGTTGTTGTTGACTCTTCGTTGTCCATCAAGAAAATCATCCATTCTTTTATTTATTTCTTCAAATCTCTTGATAATTTCATTAAGTTGTTGCTGAATTCTTATTTCTTGTTTCAACTTTTCATTTTCTTCTCTTAGCTCATTGATATCTTCTATTCTTTCAGCGAGTTCTGTAATCATTCTATTTTCCTCTTGACTCATAAGAATAATCTAATTTGTAATCTCATGATGATTTTTTGTAAGTCTTTGTATTTCGGACTCTTTCTCTTGTAGCTTTTCAGTAATCTTTCTTCTATCATCAATAGCTAGTGTTCTTTCTTGCTTAGCTAGCATTGTTCATGACATCAATCATTCTTACCATCTGTATCTCTTGACCAATTTGTAGAGATTTCACTTGTTCAGACAGATGTTGATTGATTTTATTTAAGCTTGTGATACTTTCTTCAGATGTGTCTGATGCTTTGCTAGTTGTAGATCCTAAAGACTCAAAGAAATTTGGTATCTCTTCCTTGAGGTAATCTGTTTCATTACAGTGAGGTTCCATAATCTTTCTTTCATCCAACAACTATCTTATCTTGATTCTAGCTTCTTTATACTGCTCATAGAAGATCTAAATTTCTAGATTCTAATTCTCAATACTCTTGTCAAGTCTATACTTCTCCATTGTATGATCTTTTCTCATAAGTCTTTAAGCTATCCAAACAAGAGATCTAGCTCTGATACCAATTTTTGGAAATAATGGAAAGTGTGTACTAAGAGGGGAGGGGTGAATCAATACCTCTAAAACTTTTATCTCTTTTATCCTTTAACCATTGTGTAATCAATTGTATAACTAACCATCTGTTATATACTATCTTTGTGTAAGATATATCAAATCATAAACTTTATAAAATACGTAAACATTCATAGAAACATTCATGAAAGTAATTGACACATAAAGCAAGATATGGTAACACAAAAAACCCCTGTTAGAAGGTAAAAATTGTGGTGGGGATGGCACCCATAAAATCTTCACTATCTGCAGATTGGAAGGGGCCGGTTAAGGCTTACAATTTTGATCACTTCCGATGATCTACCCTGTTAGGAGTATCTGAGGAGACTGGTTAAGGTCTACTCTATTAAGAGCTTTAGAAACATTGTTTAGTGTGCACTTGATTAAGATATTTACAATAGGATTGTTAAATCAACCTTCCTTGAAAGGATTTCTTCTATTTTCTACACTTGTTAGAATGCAGACAAAAATACTCATTGACCTGAGTGTATGAAATCTAAATATTGTTGATTATAGATCCATTACAAATCACATGTATAAATATATCACCTAATGTGATTGATTAATACCTATGTTTCTCAGTAGCCTCTGTTATTGGTTCTTGATAACCAAATTCATCTTTTGTTGTTTTGCTTCTTGAAACTCCTAGTTTGATCCATAGATGTGCTCATAGGATACATTCATCCTCTCATCCATCAAATTGAATGATTACAACATCTATTTATAAGATAGATTGACCTAATTAATTTTTACGTATTACGACTTAACTCTATGATCAAAGGTTTACAACTTGACCTTGATCTCATAGTTTGCATGTTTCTTATTAGTTAGACTGATTAAAACTATTAAAATAATGTTTCTTGTCCCTTAAGTAAATTTTTTTTTAAAAATCAAGACTTTATAAATAGAATATAGCTATTTTACTTGACATGGAAGTCCAATCCACTTTTCTTGGGATTCAACTAGCTTTCAGTTTCTAGTGCTTAGTTTGCTCTGAAGTCTATTTGACTATCCATTATTGTTCCTTGGTTGAACTATCTGTCGGGTTCTTCTTTGTCTGTTCTCTCAGTTTACACTGCATTTTCTCTTCAGGTTCCACTATTGGTTTTCTCCTGTCGGGATCCACTTTATCATCTTTGGTTTGCACTTTCGGTTTACACTGCAAATCTATGTCATCGGTTTTCTCCTTGCTTAGCATTTTTGGTTTCGACTAAAAACTTGACTTTCGGTGTAGTGTAACTTATGGTTTAAACAACTTTTTTTCTCATTACATACTAATGGAAAAACTTTATGTTCATTAGTTGACATCTATTTAGCATCAATGAAAACTTACGCTCAACAAATATGTGATAGAGATTTGTGATCTCAGTTTACATTGTTACACTAGGTTCTTATTTCCTACACATCGAACTTATAGTGATAAAAAATTCCCTTATGGAGGGAAATAAATTAATATGTCCCACTAAATCCCATATATCTACAAAAATTACATGTTTATAACTAGTTAGGGTATGCACTAAGATTTCATTTATGAACAAACTCTATGACCTTGACAATCATCACATGGGAGAGAGGCTGACAACTATCCAATAGAAAAACTAATTTTTGGGAGCAAAGCTCACACATATATGCCTATCAGTCTGATCCATAGATGTTCTCATAGGCTACATTCATCCTCTCATTCATCAAATGGAATGATTACAACATCTATTTATAAGATAGATTGACCTAATTAAGTTTTACGTGTTACAACTTAACTCTATGATCAAAGGTTTACAACTTGACCTTGATCTCCTAGTCTCCATGTTTATAATTAGTTAGACTGATTAAAACTATTACAATAATGATGATTTTCCCTTAAGTAATGGTTTTAAAAGAAAGCAAGACTCAATAAATAGAATATCGTTGTTTTATCTTACGTGGAAGTCAGATCCACTTTTCTCAGGATTCAACTGACTTTCAATTTCTGGTGCTCAATTTTCTTTGAAGTCAGTTTGACTGTCTTTCGTTGTTCCTTGGTTGAACTGTTTGTCGGGTTCTTCTCTGTTTGTTCTCTCAATTTGCACTATATTTTTCTCATCGGGTTCCATTGTTGCTTTGCTCCTATCAGGTTCCACTTTATCATCTTCAGTTTGCAGTTTTGATTTACACTGCAAAACTATGTCGTCGGTTTTCTCCTTGCTTAACATTTTTAGTTTGGACTAAAAACCCAACTTTCGATGTAGTGTAATCGATGGTTTAAATAACTTGTTTTCTCATTGCATACTAATGGCAAAACTTTATGTTTATTAGCTAACATCTATTTAGCATCAATGAAAACTTACGCTCAACAAATATGTGATAGAGATTTGAGATCTTAGTTTACATTGTTACACTAGGTTCTTATTTTCTACACATCAAACTTATAGTGATAAAAAAATTTCCGTATGGAGGGAAAAAAATTAATGTATCCCACTAAATCCCATATATCTACAAAAATTACATGTTTTTAACTAGTGAGAGTATGCACTAAGATTTCATTTATGAACAAACTCTATGACCTTAACAATCATCACATGGGAGAGAGGCTAACGACTTAGCAATAGGAAAACTAATTTTTGGGAGCAAAGCTCACACATATAGGCCTATCGGCTTAATATCTAAAATGTAAAACAATTATATTAACATCAATCTATGAACATGTATATGTGAATAAATATTAATGAGATAAAGTAAAGTGTAAACACTATTAGAGCTAAAGTTTGATTATATTTATCTATTAACTAATCACAATTTAGCTCGAACAGTGTCTATACTTTACTTCATGTCATTAAAATATATCCACATATAAATGCTTATAAATATATGTTAATATAATTATTTTGGCATCCTAAATGTTTTTTAGTTATCACATTTCCATTTTTGAATGATACACATTGTTATTGAAACAATTTAGATGTGAAGATTATATGATATATATGAAACTATATTTAATTGTATATTCATGCATTTGTTCATCTACTATCATACCTATATTCAAGTCAATATCAATGTGATAAACCATAGATATAATTCTAAATTCAAGTCGATATCAATGTGATAATACATAGATATAATTCTAACATGTTAGTAGAAAATCAAATCCAAAAACTTTCAAATTCATTGTATTCAAAATCTCAAATCTGAAATAGATTAAAAAATTAGGTATATCTCAAATCTGAAATAGATTAAAAAATTAGGTATACCTACGACTCTGCCGAAAAAATAGGTAAAGTTGTTTAACGTGTTGCATGTGAGAAGTATCTCAGTTAGCACGTTGTCCATAAGTTATAAACGTTGTCATTTACCATGTTGTCCGTTCTTATCTGGAGGGGCCACTGATACTAGGTCGAGCCGCCTCAGTCGATCCCTATAAAACTTGGCCCATTTTTCAGCCATCCTCATCCTCATCCTCCCACATAACCTCCTCTTTCTTCTGCTTCTTGTTTGCTAATAATGGCGAACGCCTGTGTTACCAGTTTGGTATTCATCCTGGCTGCTCTCTCTGCCATATCGTTGGTCAGTGCTAAAGATGAACAAGGCAGAGGAACCCGGAAGCCATACATTGTTCACATGCTCAAGTCCGCTAAGCCCAGCCATTTTACTTCACACCACCACTGGTACTCTTCAATGCTCGAGCAGCTCTCGCAGTCAGATTCCAATGCAAGGGAGTTGTTATATACGTATGATACTGCCTTGCATGGATTTGCTGCGATGCTGAGCAGAGCAGAGGCTGATGCCATGGAGATTATGGCTGGGTGCCTAGCTGTAATTCCATCCTCTCTTCATCAACTAGACACCACGCATTCACCTGACTTCCTAGGGCTTTCCGGGTCCTCTGGGGTATGGTCCAATTACTCTAGTTACGGCCAAGATATCATAGTGGGCGTGATTGACACAGGCATCTGGCCTGAGAGCAAAAGCTTCAGTGATGCGGGCCTTGGACCCGCTCCATCCAGATGGAATGGCATTTGTCAAGCCGGGCAGAATTTCACTTCCTCAAACTGCAACAACAAAATCGTCGGAGCTCGATACTACTTCAGTGGCTACATAAATGACGTCAATACTACCATTGACCCATCCTCGGAGTACGCTTCTCCTCGAGACAGCAACTCCCATGGGACACATGTAGCTTCTATCCTTGCGGGAGCTGCAGTGAATGTTTCCAGTCGGTATGCCAGTGGAACAGCTAGAGGAATGGCCCCTCAAGCCAGGCTAGCCATCTACAAAGTCTGCTGGAAGAAGGGTTGTTCCGCCACGGACATAACTGCTGCGATAGATCAAGCCATTGCTGATGGTGTCGACATCATTTCAATCTCAATCAGTTCATCAGACGTGCCTTTTTACCGGGACGCAAGAGCCATTGCAACATTCGGAGCCATAAAAAATGGCGTTCTTGTTTCTGCCTCGGGAGGGAACTCAGGACCATTGTCATCTACTCTGAGTAACCCAGTGCCATGGATCACGACTGTAGGCGCCAGCAGCATCGACAGAGATTTCCCTGCCTTTGTACGGCTGGGCAATGGAGCCATCTACGGAGGCACGTCCACCTACAAAGGAGGAAACGGAATTTCGCTTGTCTCTCTGGTGTATGATTCCACCAGCAACAACTCAAAGCGTTGTCTTGGAGGAAGCCTCGACGCTAATGTGGTGAGGGGAAAGATAGTGCTGTGCGATCAGTTATTACCTTCCAAGAATCCCGGGGAGTCCACTGCTTGGCTGAAGGGGAACGAAGTGGCCAGAGCAGGCGGTGTGGGAATGATTGTAGCAAATGAAGTGCTTTTTGGGGCAGAACACCGGATTACCAACTTTGATAGACTGCCTTCTAATAACGTGTCGGCCATCAGCGTCAGTTTTAGAGATGGTGAAAGCATAAAGTCCTACATCAACAGCACTTCAAATAACGCTACGGCCGCATTGAACATCACAGGCTTGACTGTTCTTGGAACACGGGCTCCCATGGTTGCTGCGTTTTCTTCCCGGGGTCCAAGTAAAGCGTATCCAATGATTCTCAAGCCTGATTTGATTGCTCCGGGCGTTAGCATTTTGGCAGCCGTGCGAGCCGGTTACGATTTTATGTCAGGGACTTCGATGGCATGCCCTCACGTGAGCGGCGTTGCAGCGCTGATAAAAGTCTTGCATCACAATTGGCGCCCCGCCGCCATAAAATCGGCTCTGATGACGTCTTCCTACGTTGTTGACAACAAAGGGCAGCCCATTAATGATTCATACTCCTTGCACGCAGCTGACCCCTTCGCTATGGGTGCAGGTCACATAAATCCCCAAGCTGCGGTGGATCCTGGGCTTGTCTATGATATAGCGCCTCAAGACTACATAAACTTTCTCTGCTCTCTCAACTACACCAACCAACAAATTGCTGTTCTCCCCAATGCGTCCTGCCCCAACTCCACTTTGGCTGCCACAGATCTCAATTACCCTTCATTTACCGTGCTCTTTCAATCAGGCAGCCAATCTGTTCAGGTGAAAAACAGAACAGTGACGTACGTCAGCACGGCTCTCGATGTTGAGTACAACGTGAGTGTGAATCGCCCTCTTGGTGTGAAAATAAGCGTGGATCCGCAGCAATTGAAATTCAATACAACCAACGAGGAAGCCAAGTACAGCGCGAAATTTGAAAATGAAGGGACAGCCCAAGCTGGTACAGTGCAATTTGGTGAAATAACGTGGACTTCTATCAAGGGAGGGAACCACACTGTTCGAAGTCCAGTTGTCGTAGTTTTCTAAACTGCCTTCCCAATAATGCTTTTGGTGTGCTGTAGCAAGTTGTGTGTTTGGCCTCTTTTTCCTTGTATTCTCAACTATATTTCCGCTTGATACCGCTAATACCGCTATAAAATAAGTGCACTTGTCTCAGGAGCAAATCAAAGCTTACCACGCACCAGTACTCTTATGTCTATGCGTTTCTCTTAATTTATTTATTACTCTAATAATGAATGAAATTTGGGTACTTGTGTTATTTTTCCCTTTTAGAATTCAGTGTATCTTCAGGTAATAACAATATATGCATATAATGGTGAGTGGTATAATATGGACTTCACTTTTCTGGTTCCTATATTTCCATTCATCTCTAACATACACAACTTTTCATATATTCAGTTCTATTTTAATTATTTAAAGAAATATTTTAACAGATTCACTTTTATGCATTCGCCCTAATCTATTTGTTTATGACAATTCAAGACCTTATCTTGTTTCTGCTGGTTGTTACTTTAATGTGACTGTTACTTAATTCCTACAAAAGTATGTAGATGTGAGGATGATCTTAAGCTTAAAGGCTAGTCTCTTCTTAAGTCAATTTTGGCTAACTAATCCTCTTGGCTCATTTACATTGAACAAGTTAATCACAATTCAACTTTGAACGATGTTCATTATTATTGTACTTGCTATAGGCAATATACTATTGCATTCGGCTATGCACCATTCGTGAATTAGTTTTGCGCCAATGAACCAATCCTAATTCACTATTTTTTGTTATTAGAATATTTCTAATGTTTAAATATTTATTTATGAATTAAATAAATGATATCAATTACTTATCTACTTTATGATTGATTTAATTGATTTGGTGTTATAGGACCCCTTTTTTCGGAGCTTCACCAAATTTGTTTTTCGAAAAAACTTTAACCATAATTTGTAATATATAATTCATCTATCATTTAATTTAATTTGAAGTTAGTATTTTAATTTACATATATTTTTATGAGATACTCTATTTAATATTTTATTAATATATTTTATTGTTTACAAATTTTAATTATAATATATTTTAACAATATTATAATATATAATTATTATATATTCTAAAATGTAATATATATATATATATATA
>MU228386.1:2959634-2975738 GCA_018584345.1 Thuja plicata | reverse complement strand
GTCTGCTCCCAACAAATCAAAAATTTGATCTACAATCCAATTGCAAAAACATACAAATGAGGAATTCACAGACCCACTATCCCACACTGAGGTCCATCTTTGGATTGGTTCTTCCACACCATGTTCTTATACAAATAGTTAAAGCTCCTTATCCATTGATGCTTTGTTGTAGTATAGAATCATGTACATCAGATGAGAGTAATGTTTGAAAGTGGGCTTGGGGTTATCTGATTGTATCTCTACCAATCCATCATGGATAGCCTCTACTATATAGCCAACATAATCATAATCAGTGTTGACTTCAGGGTGTTGGATGTTCATTGCTATCATGAGTATCTCCTCAGATACTGTAGAATCTCCATCAAGGCCTAGGACCCTACTTACACCATATACAGTTCATTTTACATAATGATGAAACAAAGATAGGTCAAAAGGTGGCTTGAAATTGTCTAGAATCTTCACCAATTTCCTATCTACTCTGGGCATGAATTTAGGCATTTCATATTTTTTATCAAATGTTCTCTTTTGATATAATCAGCCTTAATTTTCTTCAAGTCAATATCAGTGCATAACGCACCGGTAATTCCAAATACCTCAACTACTGACCTCTTGTCTATGGAAACTAGGGTTTCTTTGTTATTTTTCCTAATTACCCTAGCCATTGGGCAATAGTTTTTTTCTAGCTCCTTAATGAGACCAATGTCAACATAGACGTTAGGCACAATTAATTTAACCATATTTAAATCCCATGGATTGCAAATTGGGACTGGCTTAACCCTATTATTCCAAAAATAATGAAATAAAGTACTGCCAGAGTAGTCTGGGGTTACCAGATTTCTGCATTGAGACCACTTGTCGCTCCATTCTTCCCAATCTGCACTGTTGGTATTTAGAGTCCCAGGCAGCAATTCAAAAAATTCTTCAGTATATTTCTTTGGTGCGACTTCCTTCTTCTTTCCAGACCCTTGTGAGGTAGGAGGAACAATAGCCTGACTCATCTTGCTTCTTTTGAATTCTACTGTCTCAGACATAAAATTCCAGACAAATAAGCTTCTTACTCTTCGCAGAAAAACTCAGAATGTAGAAATGAGAGTTGTACAGAATCCAACTCAATCATTTACACTTATAGCCATTTAAGAACTGTGTCTTGTCAACTTGAAAGCCGAATTCCTGTACTTGAACTGTCATGAAGATTTCATTCTGTCGTTAATGCTGCTGTCAACTTGCACTATTTGATCCTAGCTAGAAGAGAGAGTGTATGATTTTTTCCATTTGACACTCGTCAGCCTGAAACTTGCCAACACACTGCACTTTATTCACTTTTAGAAATGTCTTTGCAAGTGAGCGACGCATCCCTTTCATTCAACCAGTCGCATACTCGCCATCCATCCTCACTCTAGTTTTCACCTTCTGCGAGTGAGCGATGACCTAATTCTTGAACCTCATTCCATGTTTGTTGCGTACTTGCTATCCTTTTATGCTTTTCTTTTGGGTTCATGCGAGTGAGCGATTTTTCCTTCACCTTTAACATGTCACATCCTCGTGAGTTAACATTTCATGTCACCTGAGTCTGGGCGACTGAGCGACAATGGCTCTTACCTTTCAGCTATTTCATCATCGCACACTGGCTGGCTCTTTAAAATGTAACTTTTGGATTTGAGCGGGTGAGCGACATTCATTTCTTTACTGCATACTTTGTCTAATCACATACTCGCGCCACTTAATATTCCAGCTCTCATCTTATGCGCAAGTGAGCGATGGCAGCTGTTATTTGCTCAGTCGCAAACTCGTGAGCTTGAAGATTTCATTTCATTAATGACTGCGAGTGCGCAACTATGTCTCTTCTTTCTTTAGTCGCCTACTCGCGAGCTTGAAAATCTTACTCTATCACTAACTGCGAGTGCATGACTATACACCTTCTTTCCTTAGTCACCTACTCACGAGCTCTTTTCCCTCCATCTCTATTGATTGGCGAGTAATCGATGTCTTTCCTTTTTAACTCGTCGTATACTCGCGAATTGATTTTTGATCGCCTCAAAGCATCAGCGAGTGAGCGAGGCGTTGAATGTTCTCTTAGTCACTCGGTCACAGACTATTATGAATCTTGAAAAGTACTTGTGCGACTGAGTGATAAATCTTCACATTGGTAGCTCATACCTTTGCCGCACACTCGCTTTGCAAAATACAACTGAATTAAAACCTAAGCGAGTGGGCGACCTACAGGACAGGACCTCGTCGCGCAGTCACTGACTTTTGACATTGACATAAGAGTTGATACGGGTATGCGACTGCTTCAATTTTAAACAATACTCGCCGGTCGTGGAGCATGAGATAAACACAATAACTTTATGGTGACTGCACAACATACATACTTTTAACCCATCGCTGACTCGCTAACCTGTAGCTTGACCTTCATAAGACATCGTGACTGCATGATTTACACTTTCAAAACATTAAACCCGCTCACTCGCACACAGATGATAACTAGACATAAACAGATCACGATTGCACAATTCTCTTTCACGGACAGCTCGTCGCCCACTTGCACAACTTAAAGATATTTCAAAAAGACCGACGCGACAAAGCGACCAAACTAAAACATGACTTTAAAAGGGATTTTGACCTCTTTTGCGTGGTAAAGCACAGGATTTTGAAACAAGAAAGCCCGGGAAAATAGAGGCCAAAGAATTCAAATTTTACCAATGTAGTGCTAACAAGAGGAAGACTTGAACACCTTAAAAGCTAGGAAATGTGTTTTCACTTGAAAGACTTTTGCTTGCTCAATATCGCTTAGTGATCATTAGAATGCTTAGAGAAAATGAGAGGAGAAAACTTCCTTTTATATGAAATTAGGGCACAATCTTCTAAGGAGGCTAACATAGGATAATTAAATTCCAATTAGACCCATGCCCCTAGAAAATGACCTATATTAAATATAATTTAGGAATCAACACTTTGAAACCCAAAATAGCTGAACCAAAATCGGGAAAACTAAATTTTGGATGACCCTCGGTAGCCGACAAGCTTCCAGTTTTGAAAGGGGGACCCAGGTCAGGGTTGAGGTTGACCCTAACCTAGGTCATGGTAGAGGTTGACCTTGATCCAGGGGGTCAGAACCCCTAGAAAATATGCCAAGTGGGCTAGGAGGTGCCCAGAGAGGCCCAATTAGAGTCCTAAACAGGCACAGAAGAAGAGGATGATGTAGAAATGAGGGGATAGTATGATGGAGGTCAAAAAAATCCCCTAAGGAGGGCTAAATTCTCTTAACATGGAAGTGCTTCCATTTTAAGATGATACATTAATCCCCCACTTTAACAGGAGTACAAAAATCAAACGTGCTCACGGTAAAGTTAGAGGACAAAGATTTTGGTGGATTGCAATGAGGTAGACTATCACTAAGAAAGGGATATGAGCCCCCAAACCAAGGATTCTAACTCAACATACATACATAAAGATACGAAAGTAAAGATCAATTAATCATAAAAATCATACATGACTACATAATTAAGACAAGAACAACACCATAGATAACATAGTTTCATGATCTAATCCTACTAGCATGAAAGCAAAAGAGAGAAGAGAAAAAGTGATTACCTCACCTAGTAAAATGCCCACCTTACTATGAATCACCAAGGATGTAGAGCCCAATAGGTTCACCCATAAACTGTGCTTGTAATTGTAAATGCGTCTTTTGACAGCTTTTAAAATATCCATAGATCCACATTCTTGTATCACTATGGAATATAAACTGCATGTCCATTTAGGATTTAGCAGCTTATGTGCATTACCTTTCAAGGATTTAGCATATTGTAAAAAAAATGGTGCGTATCTCTTTAGGATTTAGCAACATATGTGCATTACCTTCCAAGGATTTAGCAAAAACAAAAGTAAAAATGCGTATCTTTTCAGGATTTAGCAACTTATGTGCTTTACCTTCAAAGGATTTAGCAAAAACAAAAGTAAAAATGTGTATCTTTTTCAGGATTTAGCAACTTATGTGCGTTACCTTCCAAGGATTTAGCAAAAACAAAAGTAAAAATGCATATCTTTTCAGGATTTAGAAACTTGTGTGCATTACCTTCCAGGGATTTAGCATGCTACAAAATGTAAATAAATGTAAATTATAGTACAAGGGAGACCCTATATATTCCCCCTCCTTATCATGACTACTCACTAGGTAGGATAAGGAAGAGAAAAGAGAATACCTACTTCACAAGGTAAGGAGATATCCAGCTTAACAATGTATACCATATTCTTAGTGAGGTGCCTTGATCCTTACATCCAAGAACATAGATAATTGTGAAATGAATATGTCACTTATGGAAAAAGGATCCTCAAAGATGAAGAGATCTTATCAAAAAGAGCCCTACCATAGAGGATTTCTTAGGATAAAATGCCATCTTCTAAATAAAAGAGAGAACAAAGATTCAATCAACAAGCCCCCTGTAATCAAGAGGATGAGGAATCTTTAGATGAAGGAATCAAACTCTAACCCAAAGAAAGAGCAAGATTTTATCAGAAACATAGTTTAAAAAATAAAGAAGAGGTGATGACCCAAGACAATCACCTCTCATATAAGAGGGTATCAATAGTCAAAACACCAATCTTTATGAATAAATAATGTTGTAATATAAACACAGACCACTAAGCTAAGGAAAGTAGCTCCTTAGATAGAGGAAGAAAGAACATACCTTTCCCCCTAGGTGTGAAGGCAAGGGATATATCAATTTATATCAAGAGACTTCATAGAAAAGAGATATCCATACAAAACAAATGTTTTTTAGGAAAGATATCACAAGTGATTTATAGGGATAGAATATAGAAAGAATAACCAATTATACTTAAAACAACATTCATGCTAAGAGGATAATGGATCCTATAAGACTGGAATAGAATACCTCTTGCCCCCCAGTGTATAGGCAAGAGGATAAATGCAATCTAACTTGTAGAAGAACGAGGGGAATACCCTATATCAAAATTATGAAGAAATTGTTATACCACTTGGGAATAGTATATAATTACAAGAGAAGCTCTTTCTCTGACATATAGCTTTAAATGCACACAATCAGCAAGTAAATGTTTATTACTATTGTGGAAAGGACATTTGTACTTATGTAAAGCATTTTTTGGAATAGGTTTAAAGTTTTCTTTCTTGTAATTCATTAACTAGACATACACTTTCTTAGCCACATCCTCAGGAGTATCAAGATGATCTAAGGTAGGTGTGGGAAGAAGAATATCAAGAGGAGGATGATAGTTAACATCAGACACATTAAATTGAGAAGATGAATAACCTATACCATGCATATCATGTTTAGGAGATACCTTGATCGGGTTTTTAATGCCATGTTCATTAACACCAAGCCCTAAACTCATATAACCTTGTTTATCTACCATAGTGTATCCACTAGTATACCTATCTTGCATAGCATCTGTGGGAGATGATTGATTATGATGCTCATGAGAGAATGTTGTGTAAGGTGGAACTATGGTTTTTGGAGAAGTTTCTTTGGATTTTCCTTTATTATCATTATGAATGGGATAAGAAGGAGAAGGTAAATCTAGAAATTCTTGCACATCCTCATCTTGTACCATAGCTTGAGCTCTAACAAAAGTATGAGAAGAAATAGGGATGGAAGATGGAAGAATAGGAGTGGGATTATTAGAAGTGATTAGATTTAGAAGGTTAATATTAGGATTAGGAAGATTAGGAAGATTAGTTAATGGAGTATCATCTACCAAATTCTTCACATAATCCAAAAGAGCAATAAGTCCACTACACAAATCCTTAATTAAAGTTTTGAAAATAGGGAAACTAGTATTGGTCAATCTTAAAATAGCATAAGCAAGTGAAACATGAAGATTAAAAAACATGATAAAGTGAATAACACTCTCATAGACATCATAGGTACTATAAAGAGATGCTAAAAGAAGAATAATGAGAAAGATAGCCATACACCAAAAGAATTTCGTGATGAAAATACAATAAGTGATTTTGGATTTCTAAATGCAAATTGTAATTTAAGATGTAAATCTAACACCAAAGAGAAGGAGTTGTCTATTTCAGGTTCACTAAGATGTAAAGATATAAAAATAGGGGGAAATTCTAATAGAATGTAAAGAATAAAATTTGGGGTTGAACGTTGCGGGGTTTACAAAATGTAAAGTGATAGATAAGAGGTGATTTGATTGTTAATTATTGTTTGATTTGATTAAAGTATATTGAAATCCTTACCCCTATTTTATACTTACTTGAATTTAATTCATTGTGTATTGCAATTTTAATTAGGGAGAAGATAAGATGTTCCTCTTTTATTCCCAAATGCACAAATGGAAGATCCAAGTTGATCAACCCAAAAGAAGGGCTAATGCACAAAAGAATCAACTATTTAGAAAGGAGAATAACAAGAAGGATGAATTAAATTCTGTTAATTATATGTATAGATATGATATATGATAGTAATTGAAGAAATAGGAGAAATTCACTAACCTTGAAATATCACAGATCAAAGAATGTTGTTTTCTGAGGTTTGTAGACTGTTTTTGGAAAAACTGATAGTTGATCCCGAACCGGAACGCAAAGAAAAACAAAACCCAGAAATATTTTTCCATTCTGATGTCATCTTATGAAAAAGGTCAACCTTGACCCACAAATGTCAACCCTAACCCAATAATGTCGACCTTGACCTGTACAGGTCTGACAAAAAATCTATTCGCACTGTTTGAAAGAAAGCCAAAAAGGGTATCCAGATCTAGTCTCAAATCTACAATTTTGAACCTGTACCTACAATAAAAATAGGTTTGTTTGTTGTGGGGGAGGGGTTTGCCTTATTAAAACCCTAATTTAGGAATTAACCTTGAAATCAATAAAGTATAGAATGCTAGCAAGTAGTAGAATTGAATCTAACAATGAAGCTATGATATTCAATAGGTATGTAATTGTAGTTCAAATGTAAGAAAATATGAAAGTATGAAAGCATGGAATTTATAAACCATAAACCTCCATTATTGTATGCTTGTAGTCCACCTTGAAGAGAAAATTAAAGATTCTTGAAAATGCACTAAGGATCTTGAAGGAAGATCACACCAACATGATGGCTAGATCTAGGGTTTTGGATGATGAATCTTGAATGTTTGCACCTAATCCCTTCAAAGGCTTGAAAGATTGAATCCTTGATCTCCAATGTAGAACTTGAATTCTTTAGAGGAAGACTTGAACACCTTAAAAGCTAGGAAATGTGTTTGCACTTGAAAGACTTTTGCTTACTCAATATCACTTAGTGATCATTAGAAGGCTTAGAGAAAATGAGAGGAGAAAACTTCCTTTTATATGAAATTAGGGCACAATCTTCTAAGGAGGTCGACATAGGATAATTAAATTCCAATTAGACCCATGCCCCTAGAAAAGGAAATATATTAAATATAATTTAGGAATCAACACTTTGAAACCTGAAATAGCTGACCCGGAAGCGGGAAACTTGAATTTTGGATGACCCCTGGCAACCGACAAGCTTCCAACTTTGAAATCGGGACCTAGGTCAGGGTCAAGGTCAACCATAACCTAGTTCAGGGTTGAGGTTGACCCTTACCTAGGTCATGGTAGAGGTTGACCTTGACCCAGGGATTCAAAACCCTTGGGAAATATGCCAGGTGGGGTAGGAGGTGCCCGGAGAGGCCCAATCAGAGTCCTAAACAGACACAGAAGCAGAGGATGATGCAGAAATGAGGGGATAGTATGATGGAGGTCAAAAAAATCCCCTAAGGAGGGATAAACACTCTTAACATGGAAGTGATTCCAATTTAAGAGGATACAGATTTATGTTTAAATTTCTGAAATATAATAAATAGACAAACACTGATTCACCCCCCCCCCCCCCCTCNAACACTGATTCACCCCCCCCCCCCCTCTCAGTGTTTCTAACAATTGGTATCAGAGATCTAGTCCTCTGAGAGAAAAGTTTAACCACTTGAGGAGATCATGGATTCAGTTGAAGCTAAAAATATAAAAAAGAATCTTGAAGCATCCCTTGAAGATATAGACAGAAAATAAGGAACTTAAACTAAAAGTTGATGGCTCGCAAATGCTTATCAAAAAAATAATAAAATATTTGAAAGATTTCTCTACAAATGATTTGGGGAAAATGGTCAAGAAACTGAATGAAGAAAACTTATCTCTAAAAGATAAGATAGAAGAATTGAATGATTAGCTAACTAATATCCTAACATCTATTGAAGAGAAGAACAAAGAAAAAAAAATAGCTAGATGAAGAACTCATGCAAGCCAATATGGAAATCTTGAAATTGGAAAATATCAAGAATAAGATTGAATTTGAATTATTAGGAGCAAAAGACAAGATTGATAAACTTCACACAAGTTCTAATTTAATTCAATCACAGCTTTATGCACAAAAGATAAAAGGTGACACCACTAGTATGGGATACACTATAGCTAAAATTGAGATCAATTCATTACAAGAAAGAAGGAAAGCTCAAACAGAATCTACAGAAGAAAAGAAAACTAAGAATCATGAAAAGACTAAAGAAAGGCACAAGGTAGTCAACCATACTTGCTATGCCTGTAAAAAACATGGTCACTTGGCAAGAGATTGTAAAGAGGTAAGACCTTTCAATGGTTATTGTTACTCCTCTAACAAGTTTGGCCATAGAGCTATACATTGCAGAATAAATCAAAGAAATCAGTCACAACAGAACCAAAGAAATAGTATCAACAAAACCAGAGAAATCAACCTCCAAGAAACATCAAGAACATTACATGTTAGATATATAATTAAAATGGACACATAGAAAAGTAGTGCAATGTGATAAATAATAACATCAGACCTCCTATCATTTTTCACTCATGTGGAAAGGTTGGACACATCTCAAGGTTCTGTAGATCCAAAACTCAAAAACAAGATAATCCTAAAAAGTCACTATTTGAAGAATCAGGAGAAGTCAAGTTTGTACAAGAAAAAGAAGATTTAGATAAAATATGGGTCGAAGTAAAGAAGGATAGTGATGAGAATAATGTAGTAGATGCATCTATAGTGTACACACCCTCTACTTCTGGATAGTTGACCTTCTTGGTCTTAGGGAGAGATGTTCTAGCTCTAAACCGCTGCGCAGCTGGTATACTCACCTCCGAGTATGCACCTTTGGATTTATTTTTGTGATCATAATTTGTAGCAGTACGCATGCACGCATTGTCTATAATGCATTCTGAACAAATTTTGGAACTCTCTATGAAAACTACGTATGGTAGAAAGCATTAAATGTCGTAACCTTTATAAAATTAGTAAATATTTGATCATCTTCACATTTGCATTTGAGATCACATAATCTGGAGAGTACTGAGCATCAAAACACTGAAGGATAATATATTTGGTGGTTAAGTGAATGGATAGAAGTTGGAATAGAACTGTAGCAATTGCATTGTTTCAATTTACCATGAAACCCTACTTAATCAAGTTGCATATAAGTATGGCAACCCTAGTTGTATTTGACATTTATAATAGGAAGATATTTATCTTTAAGAAGCATCCATTCAAATCTATATTAGATGAATTTGAAGGAGCATTCTCTAAGACTCCACTAGGAGTCATGCATGTGGAATACATTTATGCATACATCTACTGCAAGAAGGAAACAACTAGAGACAATAGCATAGCTACTCGTATGGGTTCAATGATGAAACTAGACTATTCATTCAAGGATGAATACATGCATCTCATTGATAACCCTATCTTTGAGTATTCTAATGCGCGTGAATTATATGAGCCAAAATGGGTTAAAATCTTATTGAGTATCATACATGATGACCTCTACTTGATTGGTGAAGTTCCCATCTGCATTACTACAGACCTAATCCATAACATGACTAGACTTCCTAAGACTGGACTAGTTCTTCCAACTGGTAAGGATGTAAAGAAATAGGTTGAGAAAGCATTATTATCTAGAAGTGATAGGTGTGGGATGATAGTTGAGCCTATTAAGGAAAATGTCATCAAGCTCCTCACTATGATACTTGGTTACAAGTTTTTGCAAGCAAGCAGACTAAATAGTGTGTTCGCAGCAACAGTTCTAGAAATTATAAGGATGGTGAGAGATAACACTCAATACAATCTCTGTCAACTATTGTGTGCATAGCTGATTTTGAACATCAAGGCTATTAAGCATGACAAGAGAAAGATATTTAGGTTTGGCTCTTTGATCATCTACATGTACTTCCACATTGTTGGTAAGGTTGCAAATCTTTACCTAGACAAAAGAAAACCCACTATGTCTCAGATTTCACTAAATGCCACATCAAAGAGCAATGTGACGGATTTTATGGACATGGACATCAAGACATTTAGGATCAAAATGCACAAGAGGTTCAGATTATCTAATAAAATAGTTGAGAAGTATAAGGAGACCATACACTTCATGGTAGAGACTAACTGCACTTGCATGGAGGTAGTTGAGCCTAGAATCAAATGGATTTAGCCACTTGGTTATGAAGTTGAGGAACATGTGTTGGAAGGATATACACAAGTTCTTTTGTCTGCACCCAAAGATCCTAATGAGCACAGGTGGGGCACTTACAGAGAGAAGACAAATGAAGTCAATTATGTCCTATACAGTGTTGATAACAAAAGGAAGGCATCTAGAATTACATCTACCATCCTAAAAGTTCATGGGGTCACACAAGAAGACCTAGATAAAGCAAGGGAAGCCAAGATTGCAAAAGGACTTGAGAAAACTTCTACACAAGTCAAAATAGAGAAGTATGATGACCTCTAGAACTAGAAGAAGAAGACTGAAGAGAGAACTTTTGTTCCCTCTACCACCATTGATCTGGAATCCTCTCCACCTTCTGTACCAAGTAAGAAGTCTAGAGGAAGGAAGGAAGCACCCACTAGTCACCCATCCTCAAGAACAACTTAGAGCACATTAAGAAATACTCAAGCTCCTCCTGAGATAGGATTCAAACCTAGTCTTAATGTCTTAAGGAACAAGATTGTTAATGAAGGAAGACTAGATACAATTACAAATATTTATGACAAGTATCAGGAGATAGATAAATCTGAGATACATTCTATGATCATCTCTCACATGATTAAGTTTAAAAAGTAATTTCTAGAACTTAAAACAGTAATACCAAACAAATTATGGAACATTCTAGAGATAATGAAAAGACATGCAATTGAGGAAGATATGAGGATTACAGAAGAAACATTGGATAATATTCTCCCTATTTGTGCACATGATGAGAAGGCAATTCTATTAGATTTGGTAAAGCCTCATCTCAGAACCAAGACAAGGACTCTTCATATTATGCACAAAGAGTATGAGTTAGTTGGGAAAGAGATTGAAAAAGATTTTGCACAAGTGTTTATGGATAGACACATGTATCCATCAATAGCACCTAGAGAAAAGGTTACTCCAGTTCCTCCCAAACAGGTTACAGAATTAGTGATTTAGAGTGCACCTAAGACAGGTCCATAGGTTTTAGTGCCTTCGGTTTCAATAGCCTCTGATACAAAAAATGATTCAGGAGATACTATAGTGATTGATGATATCAAAATATCCATGACTTCCTTTGAAAATGATATGGACAAAGTTTAAAAAGCATTTGTAAGTACTAAGGAGGTGTACACTGATGACACATCTTTACAATAAGATGAAGTTCCCTCTACAGATCCAACAGACTTGAATAAGGAGGAAGATAATCAAATTAATGAAACAATAGTCATGGAGATCCCAGTAAAAAGTGAATGCATGGATACTAGTCAGAATACTATATTCACACCATCCATTCAACCATCTACTTCATTGTTGTTAAGCTTAACTCCTGACTCAACAAGTCTGGATGCATGGGGAGAAGAAGCCTTGATCAAGGTCAGCGTCCTAGTTATAGAAAAATCCAAATAGAAACAAGTTATGAGAAACCCTCTCTTTTTGGAATAAGTGAACATTCTAAATGATCTAGTGCCTATAGACAAGAAAGTAGCTAAATTCAGTTAGTTGATGATGTAGACAACATTCTAACAAGCTTCAAAGCACATTTTACAATATTAGTAGACTCAACCACTAGAATTGCAGAAGATGAGTATAAAAAGGAAAGATTAAATGAACTGGTAAAGAATTTTACCTTAGACTTAAACTCATTAAAGACTGGTCAGTCTATGTTAAAGAGTTGGTAGCTAAAGCCAGAAATGTAATAGCAAACTATATGGACAAAGTGAAATTCACCTCTGAACATATAAAAAAGATAGAAGAGGCACATATCTTGGTTGACAGTGTTAGAAAATTAGTTGAAACATCCACGCAAGAGATGAACATCTAAAATAACATCTATCAAGGTCAGTTGGACAAGATTGAAAAGGCAAAGATTGAGATCAATAAGATAAGAATTAGGCAAACTCTTCTGAGAAATGCACTAGTGCGTTCCTTAGTAGTTCTGGATGAGAACATCAAATAGATTGATGTCACTATTGTCACGTATGATCAAGGTCCCTACATGGATCTAATAAAAATGGAGAATCTCACATATGCTCTATAGGCCCATCTCCAGATAGTTGATGCAATGAAGGCATTTTGGTAGAAAGAGATCAAGTCACTTTAGATTGTATATCCAGATGTATACATAGAGTAAGTATCTAGAGACTTACAATTTTTTGGACACCTTTGTCATTAATGTCAAAGGGGGAGTAATGTATATAAAGAATAAGTGTATATATGGGGAGTAGTATATGTATATGTTAAAAAGATATTATATAGTTCTTTTTGTCTTAAGTCAATTTTGAGTAACTTGGTCACATTCCTTTGTTGCCATTAATGACAAAGGGGGAGATTGTTGGCAAGTTGACTCCCAGAGAATACATCACTTATTTTTGTGTTTTCATTATGTCAATAAAGTCATATAAATTTTTTGTCAAGTAAACTTGGAAGACAAAACTGAATAATTATAGAAAATAGGGCAAACAAAGTTATGCATTGATCAGCACACCAGTGCACGTGCGAGTGATCAAATCAGGGTATGTGTGTTCACATATATGTTCTATATTATTTTTTGTATAGTCATAAAATAGAAGCAATTCCATAGTAGACTAGTTTATCCTTCTGAGTAATTGGTTTGGGGTCATATCAAGCACCTTGAATGGGTTCCTAACTTTGACCTAGTTTTCCCCTTGTTCTGCCTCTCTTTCCACTTCTTTCTATCCAGTTTTTGGCATCCTAGACTACAGACCTGAGGTCTTTGACCTCAAGGTCAGGGTTGACCTTTTGGGTCTATGTTGAACTTGACCCTAACCTAGGTCAAGGTCAACCTTGAACCTGACCTAGGTCAAGGTTGACCTCAACCTTGACCTAGGGTTCAAATATTGGGGTCTCACAGTTTCTAGATGTCGGTCTTTTCAAAAAGTTATTTCCTGCTTCCGGGTCAGCTGTTTTGGGTTCCAAAGCAGAAAATACTAAATTATATTTAATATAGGTCCTCTTCTAGGGGGCATGGGTCTAATTGGAATTTAATTCTCCTATGTCATCCTTCTTAGAAGATTTTTCCCTAGTTTCATATAAAAAGAAGCCTTTCTCTCTCATTTTCGGTAAGTCTTCTTAGTGCAAAAATCTCTAACCAAGATTTTGTCAAGAAGCAAAAGGTTCAAGAATCCATTATTATACATGTTTCCAAGATTTCAAGGTGTTCAATTTTTCCTCTCAAGCATTCAATCTCTCCATTGAAGATCAAGGATTCAAGCTTTCAAGCCTTTGAAGGGATTAGGTTCAAACATGCAAGATTCATCATTCAAACCCTAGATCTAGCCATCATGGTGGTGTTATCTTCCTTCAAGATCCTTTGTGCATCCTCAAAACTCTTTCATTACTTCTTCAAGGTGTATTTCAAGCATACAATCATGGAGGTTTATGGTTTTTATTGAGTCCAATCTTTCATATTTACATGCTTCTTACATTTGAATTAGAATTGCATATCTATCAAATATCATATCTTCATTATTAGATTCAATTCTACTACTTGCTAGCATTCTTATTTCAATTATGGATTTCAAGGTTAATTCCTAAATTGGGGTTTGACTAAGGCAAACCTCTTCCCCCCAACCAAAAAACCTCTTTTTCTTGCAGGTATAGGTTTGGGACTGCGGATTTGGACTCAGATCTGGATACCCTATTCGGCTTTCTTTCGGGCTCCGTGAATAGATTTTTTGTTGATGTTGTGCAGGTCAGGGTTGAAATTATTGGGTCAGGGTTGACATTTTTGGGTCAAGGTCTACCTTTTTCATAAGATGAAGTTGGATCATAAAAATATTTTTGGGTTTTGTTCATCTCCACGTTTTGGTTCCAGATCATACTTTAGTTTTTCGAGAAACAAAGTACAAACCTCAGAAAAAAAAATTATTTGATCTATAATTATTTAAGGTTAGTAAATTTCTCCTATTTCTTTAATTACTCTCATATATCATATCTACATTATCAATTAAAAAAATTTAATATCTTCTTCTTTACTCTCATTTCCAAATGGTTGATTCATTTGTGCATTAATCCTTCTTTTGGGTTGATCAATTTGGATCTTGCATTTGTGCATTTGGGGATAAAGGTGGAACATATCATCTTCCTCATAATCACATTTCAATATACAAAAATAAAAAATTACAATTTAAATGTAAAGGTTAGAGAAATACATAATCAAACCCTAATAAAACTAAAACAACAAAAACAACATTTTTCTCCCTTTACATTTTGGTGAACCCGACGTGAACAACTCTTTCTTTTTGGTGTTAGATTTGCATTTTATATTAGATCTTGCATGCATAGAGAAGTAGGTTTTCTTTTATGATCTTACATTTATATTTCAAAATTCATAAAAATAACAAAATTTCTTTAAAAATACAAAAACATTTACATTTTTCATTTTTTTTTTTATTAAGGTAAAATTAGGTTTTTAAAGGACCCCAAAACCTTGTATAGAAGAGAGATAAAGATTAGAAAGATCAGCCCTTACAAACATTGAATGCCTGCTATAGACAAAAAAGTAGGGCCAAATCAACCAACCCGAACCCAAAAAAATAGAAGAAAGACAAAAAAGGCACAACTGCCAACACAACTTCCAAAATAGCTACTAGCAAAACAATAGAAACCCTTCCAGCTGAAAGGCTGGCTTAAAGTATTTTTGCATAGGCTATCTCAGCCTCTTTCTACATATTTTCCATTAAGACAATGGAGTCCTTCAGCTCTGTCATCTCTTTAGGGATCTCAGGGAAATTCCTTTTTATGCTTCTACGGGTTCTAGTGCTTGGGCTTGAGCTCTCAACATTATCATCAATCGTTATTGTTGTTCTTTCCTGTAGATTCATCTCCAGATAGGCATACAGAGCTTTGAGATTTTGGATAGAATCATTCAACCCTTCATTACTATGCTTGAGAATAATTATGATCATGTTACCATTATCACTGATTTGGGCTTTTATTTCCTTCAGCTTATCTTCAATAAGGGTATTAACCTTAGCCATTAGCTCATCCTCTATGTTGTTTTTATTTACCTTAGTCTACACCTCTTTCTCCATTTCTGCCACCTTAGAACTGATAGGATCCATAGCATCTTGCATATCCTTAAGGTACTGTTTCATAGTGTTCATTTCCTCCCCAATCCACTTCTCCAAATTTGTCCTGTGGTCCTCCATGCTCATAGGGATTCTGTCATCTGCCTCAAAACCTACCATTTTTGTTTCAGAGTTTAATTTCTGCTTTTTCTTCTTCCTATTATCATTCTTTCAGGTCCAATTCTCCTTAAGTTTAACCTTACTCTCCTTTGTTTCTTTTTCCTTGTTCTCCTTTTCCTCTTTTTCTTTTTCTTCTTCCATCTCCCTATTCTCTGCTTCCTCAATTTGACTGAGATTTCCCTCCACCATTCTTTCTTCCTCTGAATTTTTAGAGAGCTCTGTCTCTTCAACCCCGTCAACCTTAAGTTTTTTGGAGTCATCCTTGATGCAGAGTGCAACAGTGGAAGGTTTGATCTTCTTAGACCTTTGAGGTCCAATTGCTCCAAAATGCTAAGACTTCCAATCAGGCTCCAAGAAATGCCTCACCACCTTTCTCTGATGTTTATAC
>MU228386.1:2941483-2952754 GCA_018584345.1 Thuja plicata | reverse complement strand
GCAAAATGGATGGTATAGTCGCGCTCTATAACTCCATTTGCCCAAAACCCTGCTGGAACTAGGGTTTCCTGGGATTTAGGAGGAAAAATGCTATAACTCTGCACACAGACCTCCAAATCACCTCAGAACAAGTGCATTCGAAGGTTAACTCAACAAAGTATCTTTCCCAATCATTTAAATTTCACTCCCAATCCGTACAGTCTATGCAAACTCGAAAAAACAGTGATTTTTAATGCAAAACAGGGAATTTTATTGATTTTTAATAAAACTCTTTACATCTATCAACCTCTTTTGTTGGGAAGGTTGAATAACACTTATATAAGTGTGTTTCACTGATCAACTACCTGAGATTTAGTTTTAATCGGTTGAAACTTGCTAATTACAACTTTTAAGCATATTTTGAGAAGTTGCTTAGCAACTTTGAAAAGTTGCTTAGCAACTTTTTGTTATTTTTACTAATTTTGTATATAAAGAAGTCCTAAGGACTCTAGATTATCCTAGGACCTTATTTAAGGTATAATAACCTATTTCCTAACATATTCCTAACTACTCTAGGAAAATGTCCCATAGGTCTTAAGGACTCAAGGTTTATAGAATCACCAATGAGCCTTAGGCCTTTACAAATGGACTAATATCAACTTAATAACTACATAACAACCTAAATGATTATGATCCCCATCATGATTCATTAAGTGGAGATGAGTATGAGTATGGTGCCATGTTCATGCAATGGAAGGATTAATAAATGCCTTGACTGAAATACTGAGAATTGCCTTGAATCTGTGATTTGTTTGAGTGAGGTCTCTGCACCAATCCTCATTGATCCCAGGCTCCACCTCATTATCCTCTTCCTAGGTCTTTTCCTCTTCAATTTTCAAGGGATTAGGGCTAACCTCCTTCTCTTCCCTAATTTTGACCTGAATCTTAGTCTTTCTATTTGTCCTCTTCTTTGGTTCCTCCTTCTTCACTTCCAGCTTGAACTTTCTCAGATTCCCTTTAATCCTTTTAGGGATAGGATCTGGGATTTGATTTTTGACATACTATGAGGTTAAAAAAATGAAACCTTCATGGAGCACAGGTTTGAAGCCTTTTTCTTGTGTTCCAGAATACTATTATTCAAAGAGCTAAGCAGATAGTAGGGGAAGACACAAGCTTCTTATGCCTAAAGTGATTTCCGAAAACAAAATGCAGATTATAAATTTTTGAATACCGACCATCAAGAGTGAAGTATTATATCATCACTATAAGAATATCAGCCCAGTGGTTTTTTATCTCTTTAATATCTACATAATCTCCCATAACTTTAGTCAGAAGGGCTTCCTCTTCTTCATTCTTCAGGAAAATTTTAAAAGCTTGAGATCCCATCCTTTTATCATCCCTGTAGAACTCCATTCCTTCAGCTGAGAGCCCAGTAATTTCAGAAATGATATTCAAAGTAAGCTGAAAAGATTTCCCCCACAGATTAACCTTGCCATTCCTCCACCCTTCCGCAAATTTCTTCATGATTTCCTTGTCTGCTCCATGCAAATGCTCCATGTACTGAGTGACACCTCCCTTCTTAAGTCTCTTCTAGACCTTTTTCTCTAATTTCCATTTCGAACAATCCATAGGCTCCTCCCTCTTTAGTCCTCCACCCATAGTTGCCAAATTTTGGATTAACAGAGTTTCGTTATGTAGAGACCTAACAGGTTTTTGATTTCTTTGATTCAGAGTACCATTTGTTACCCACAAAATGTATGATATGACTTCATCAATCATACCCTCAACCCTTGACTGAAAACTAACAGCACATTTGAATTTAATTGTCATTATCATCATTAATTCTATTTTGAAGTGAGCCTTCATTATGATTTATCTTAAAGTACTTGATAAGATTCAAGATCTCCATATTTAAGTCTGCTTCCCCATTCCATGATATCATATTCTCTCTATAGAATCCCACATTCGCTAAGCTATCTGTAACCTTGTTTCCTTCCTAGAACACATGGGATATAAATCTTTCTTGGAAAAGAAGCATAATAGACTTAATTTTATCAATAATGTGAGCTATAGTCCAGGAAGCCTTAGTTTTACCTTTATGCAATTAATTATATTTTGAGAGTCTCTCTCTAGCCAGAATTTCAAAATTCCCTTCTCCTTTGCCAAAGTAACAACATGAAGAGCTGCCATTTCTTCTGCAACATGATTTGTTTGAGTTCCATAAGGGACCACTATTGCTCCAGACAATTTCTAGCCCAATCTCTTATGCAACCTCCCCCACCCGCTCTTCCCAGGTTCCCCTTAGTAGCTCAATCAAAATTTCCTTTAGCCCAACCATTTGGTAGAGCTGAGCATCTAGTGTCATTTCTCAACTCCTTTTTCGTTATCTCATTACTTTTGGAGTTCCCAGTTTTGGAGTCTATTATTTCTTGAATGTTCAAGAAGTTGAAACTTATGTGAGAAGAGGCATTGAAGTTCTCCACCAGACTTCTGCATATTCGGTTAGCCACTATAGTATGGGAAGAGATTTTATCTCTAAAGACCCTATTATTCCTATCCTTCCAGATCCTCCAGGTAAAGTGAGGAAGGAATAATTTCCATATCTCCTTATAATATTTTCCCTTTAGGGGACTGTGCCATTGGTTAACCATCTCATGGATACAGTTGGGTTTAACCTAGTCCACCTTGAAGAATTTAAATACTAAATCCCAAACTTTATTGCTAAATTGGCAGTGGATCATCAGATGATTACTGATTTCAGCTTCAGAGAGACAAAGATAGCATCTATTTGGCATAATAAAACCTTTTTTGTAGAGATTTTCCACTGTGAGGATTTTGTCCTGAACCAGAAGCCAGAAAAACATCTTAATTTTAGGAATAAGGTTAGGGTTCCAAACCTAAGAATAGAGAGGCTGAGAAACATAGGAGAGAAGAAGAGTTGAGGCCAAGGCAACAGAGAATTTCCCATTTGATACTGGGCCCCAGATCAAAGAATCCAAAGAGTTGTTTGGAAACCAAGTTTTAAGTTGAGCATTGATAAGAGATAGATTAGCATCCACAGATCTAAGATCCACCCATTTATCATTAAGCCAATAATCAGACACCCTTTCCCCCACTATATCTTGGCATTCTAGAATCATAGACCTCCATTCTTGGTTCTCACTAAGAGCTTTGCCTTCCAACCATTTATCACTCCAAAAATTAATCTTCCTACCATTTCTCAGTTTCCACCTAGCTCCCTTTCTAATCAGCTCTTTCCCTTTGTAGATACTATTCCAGATAAAGGATCCTGTGACTTGAAGATAGTACTTTCTCTTAATTATAGAGTTCCACTCCTTTTCTTCTTCAAAGATTCTCCAGCACTTTTTTTCTTGAGATCCTTGTTTGTGTTTTTGATGCTTCTTATACCCAACCCTCCCTAGTTTTTGGGTTTACAGACCACCTCCTAGGAAACAAGACTGAATTTATTTTTTTCCTCAACTCTTGACCATAAGAAGTGCCTTTGGATTTTTTCAATCATCTCAGCAAACTTTTGAGGGATTCTAAAGAGACTCAGTGCATAAATTGGAAGGTTTTGCAAAGAAGATTTAAGAAGTTGAACTTTCACTGCAAGACTAAGGGTGGCTCCTTTCCAACCCGCTAGTTTTTAATGAAATCTATCAATAATAAAATTCTAGAATGACTCATCTAGTTTAAGACAAAGAGGAAGGCCCAAGTAAGTAGATGTGAGGTTCCCTATTTGATAGCCTAGGATGGAGGATATCTTCCTTTGTCTAGTTTCAGGAGTATTGTAGAAGAAGAGAGAGATTTTCTCCCAATTGATTAATTGACCAGAAGCTCTAGTGTAGGTATTCAGCACCATTTTCATGTTTCTAGCTTCTTTAATTGAAGCTTCACCCATCATTATTATATCATCAACAAATTTCTCATGAGAGCATCTCAGCAAAGTAGAAGAAGGTTGCAACCCTGAAATCTGGCCTTTTATCACTAATCTATAAATATATATGCCTAGGCTTTCAGCCATTATAGCAAATAAAATTGGGGATATGGGATATCCTTGCCTCAAACCTTTGGTAGGGTGGAAGAAGTGAGAGGATCCCCCATTAACAAGAACTAAAGAAGAAACAGTAGTCACCAGCTGCATTATGTGTTTGATCACAACTTCATTAAAGCCAAAGGATCTTAAGACACAGTGGAGAAACTCCCAATCCACTCTATCATAGGCTTTTGATACATCCAATTTAATTATAAAACCTTGTTTTTATGAAGCATTGAGAGAGTGAATGTTCTCATGAACCACCATAATAGAGTCCAGAATCTGTCTCCCTGGAACAAAACCATTCTACTGGGGAGAGATCAGATTAGGCAGAATACTCAAGATTCTAGAAGTAAGGACCTTAGATATGATTTTATATAAAGAATTACAAAGGCTTATAGGTCTGAAACCATCCACTATGTTAGCTCCCAGTTTCTTTAGAATACGAGCTATGAAGGTTGAGTTTAGCTCTTTAAGAATAGATTTGGAACCAAAAAACTCTTTAACCACTGAGCACACATTTTTAGCAGTAATTTTCCAGAAGTGCTGGAAGAAGAACATCTAAAAACTATCTAGCCCAGGGGATTTTTCTCCTTCAAAAGAGAGCATGGCCTTCTTGATTTCAACATCCAAAGGTATGGATTTGAGAAAAGAGTTACCCTGGCAATCTGGAGTTCCTAGAATACATTCAAGAAGTTTTCTTTGATCCTCCATTCAAATATTTTGGTCTTTAGAGAGGAGGCCAGCAAAATATTCCATCATTTCCTTCCTAATATCTTCTTCCTTTGTGATAACTCCTCTAGGAGCCAATTGAGAGTTAATTTTGTTAGAAGCTTTATGTTTAAGAGTTGTAAGGTGGAAGAATCTTGCATTCTTGTCTCCAGCTTTGAGCTAGAGAGATCTGGATCTCTGCCTCCAGAAAGTCTCCTCTTTAGCTATTATGTTGTGGTAATCTACAAGAACCTGACTTTCTTGAGATCTCAGATTATCTGTTAAGCGCTTTTTTTGAATTGTATCCTAAATTTCTTTTAGTTCCATTTGAGTTTTTCTTTTAGCTTGAAAGATATCCCCATAAACATTCTTATTCTATATTTTGACATTATTCTTGACATTAGCCAATTTCTTGAGTACTTTAAACATCGATGTGCCATCCACTTTTATATTCCACCATTCTCTGATTTTATTCTCCAAGTCTGGGTGGTCCAACCACATTTTTTCAAATCTAAAAAGAGAATTTCTTTTTCCAGAAAAAAGAGGATGTTGAGAATGAGATTGGGAAATGATCTGAACCAATCCTAGTGAGGGGCGTGAGAGAGTAGGTAAATCTTGTATACCATTCTGGGTTAATCAATGCTCTATCAAGCTTAACTTGAATAAGATATGATCGCACTCTACAGTTGGACAAAGTGTAGCTTAATCCTTCCAGGTCAACATCCATCAAACCTTCCTTAGTAATGAAGTCCATCAAGTCATCCCTGCTTTCAGCCTGAGATAGGCAACCTCCAAACTTTTCTTCCTGCTTCAAAGGAGTATTGAAGTCTCCCATTATAAGGAAGTTGGGGTTGTTATAGACTTTCTTGAGATCATGTAATTTTTTCCAAAGTTTAAGTCTACCTTTTTTTTGTATTAGGAGCATAGACATTAATCAATATCCAATCAAAGGTATCCTTAATACTTTGAACCTTAATTACCAAGACATTTTTTTCTTCTTTTAGAATATGATAGTCTAAACTAGATTGATTCTAGAGGATGTCAAGGCCCCCCGAAGCTCCTTTCGAGCTGCTACCAATACATTTTCCATTTTTCATAAACTTGAGCTTTTCTACTTTATCTTTCATCATCTTAGTTTCTTGAATTAAAAGCATGTCTAATTTAGAATCTCTAACTAGATTTATAACTACATCTTGTTTGTGAGGACCGTTTAGTCCTCTAATGTTCCAAGAAATTATTTTCATGATTGACTCAGAGAACACACTTGATGGATAGTGAGTTGTTTTCCATCAGCAATATTTTGTTTTGCTTCTTCCTCTCTCTGTGATTTTTCTAATTTTCTTCCTCTATCTTGTTTAGGGGTTCCTATATCTGCTTTCTACTGACCTCTGTGTTGACGGGGTTTTGCTGACCGGGTCCACCAACAGTCATAAGTTGTCACCAAATTTTGGAGTCCGGAGAAATCGGCCAACTCCGCCTGTAAAGGTTGTCCGGGGGAGATAAATCCTCCGGGCCTTCAAGCACCTGGGTGTCGGGTCACGACGGTGCGGGGCTCGGTTGGGAGAGGTGACTGTTTTCAAGGGGGATAGCTGGTTACTTCAACTCGTTTATCCCAAAGATTCAATTTAATGAGGGTTTTCCCGGAGTATTCCACATTTCGCAAATAAAACAGAAAAAGATCCTGCAGGGTTAGGAGCATTTATCTAACTATAGTCATGCTAAAAAGTCCAGAACATCAACAATACTCTGAAAGACTACACTAAATACCGAAGAAACACGTAACCATCAGTTAGCATTTTATCAGTAGCGGGAATAAAGAGGTCGTTAATCTACTTTAACATATTCAGAGAAAAGGACATGAAGAACATCAAAACATGAAATACCATTAAATTAGAAGCAGAGATGATAACAACAGCATTGCCATGAATCCTTCCCTCTTCATTAATGTTCAATCCAGCGAGCACTGGTGCGTGATACAATAGTGGCTCCAAAGGAGCATCTAACTACTAAGAACAGAACAAATGGAGAATTGAGCTCTGCAACTTGAATTCAGAAATCGCTTTTGTATTGATATGGACAACAAAATCATCAATTTTTCCGACCCTTGGAAATGGGCCTATTTGCCTATTTATACAACTCTTTAACCCTAACCCTAACTTACTGCATCTGAATAAAATATAATACATGGGGGCCGGTACTACCTGCACCACCCTACAAAAGACCTGGAGATGAAATAGGTCTGCCAGGTCAGAGGAAAAAGATAAGAAGATACATCAGAAGAATTGGCCTCGAGAAGAGAGCCGGGGAGAAGAAAGAAGGAAGTAGGTCTTTCTGGAATCGAGGCTACATGCCTCATAAATGGGAAATGCGGCGCCCTGTCTCCAACACGTAAGGTGCTCCTTTGAATGGTGCCTCGAGAATACCACTGTCAGAAACCAACTGTCAAGCCAATGCCTTTTGATGAGCCCAACTACCTCCTGACAGTATTAATTAATCATCTCTGAAAGTGACCGGTCGGCCTCAGGGACCAGGACGCAGATCACCTTAAAGAATAAAAAATTGTGGATCTGGGACTCCGGGATCCGGGAACTTGCGTCCCCAAAAGAATAAAGAATACTGGATGCTCAAATTTCTCCAGACTCTGGAGAAGTTCAAGACTGTTTATTATCACCGAAGGCCCGGAGGAGGTGGGAAATGCCGTCCTCATCAATCTTCTTTATACTAGTCCTTCTGAATCTGGCCATCTCAACTTGTTCCCCTAGTTCCGGAACATCACTTTTAAACTCATCCGCCATCTTAGCGGCGTCGTAGCCTCTAAGCACTACCTTGGTTAACTTGATCATTTTGGCCCCATCAATTCCTTCCAGAGATTGATACCGGGAGGCCACCATCTCATCAAAACCTCCCAAAACTGACTCCTCGGGAGTATAAGTATCTGTGTTGAAGGGATCTACCCTGGAAGCCTTTATTACAAAAGATTTACATAAATTAAAAGAATATTTCACTTTGTTTACCTTCTCATGTAAGGACTCTACCAGTTGCTTGGTTACCTCCAATGTGAGGCCCAGTCTGGAGTGCTGAGTTCTTACGAAATCAAATGATTCCTCACCCAGAATTCCAGATTTGGAAACCATATCTTCTCCCAGAGTGAGGAGCTCTTCGAGCTCTACCTTCCACACCTGGTAATTTTCAGTATCACTCTCCCACTGTTCAATTAATGCTTCTGCCTGGTGAACAACCTGCCGGGCCGTGTATAGATCTGGGAGAGTAGATACGAGGAAACATCGGATGTTTCCTAGTTGCAGATTGGCCCATTCGTCAACTGCTTGGGCCTTCTTTTTCATTACCCGCAGGGAGTCTATGTCGCTCTGCGGTAATTCATCAGAGGTGAAGGCCAGCGGAGGGACGGCGCTAATGGGTCTGGCCAGCTCTGTAAGTACTCCCATAAGTTTGGCGCTCTTTTCTTTCTCTGCCTTGAGCCTTTGGGCCTCCTTTTCGTATCGGGCCTCCACCGCCCTTGCTGCTTCTTTTAGCAGGTCTACTTCACCCTGCTTTCCTCTTTTACCCAAATGTATCTCTGCGATATTATAGTCTGTAGGGTCTGCAGTCGCTTCATCAGCATCTGGGGGAGGCGTTGCTACTACCGCAATTGTTTCTCCGCCCGGCCCAGTTCGAAGGGTATGAACTGTCCGGGCCTTCTTCATCTTTGGCGGGGTCTGAGCCAAGGCCATCATTTCAGCTAGAGAGATAGGTGCTGTCAGAGTAGATGGGACTTTTCTTTTCTTGCTTTCCACCAGCCACGGAGGTGGGAGAGGTGGCCTTCCTACCAGAGTCTGTTCTCCTGATGCTCTCCCAGTGTCTGGTGGTGGTTGCTCCTTTTCAACAAACACCTCCTCTGCCTTTCCTGCTGGCACCTCTATTTCCTTTTCTGCCAGCACCTCTATTTCAGCATCATCTTCAATTTTTATATCCTCAGCCTGGTCCGTGAGATCAATCGGTGAATCTGGACCCTGGTCGGCCTCTTCGAGGACTATCTTTTCGAGTCGCTCTTCTCCCTCCACATCTTCTGCCCCCGGCTGGGTTTCTTCTATCATTGGTACTTCTTTGGGCAATAAGGGAGATACCTGACCCATATTCAATGTTTGGGCCGCTGTTATTATGTGCCCGAAGGTCGCCCCCGGGAGTGGCCCCTGGAACATGGTGGCTGGGGTGACGGTTGTTCCCGAAGGTTCAGGTCCGAGTTCCCCGGCGGATGCCATTTGTTCAGTTTGTTGTGGGCCCACTCCGGGACCTTGTACTGTTTGAGCCCTGGAGACAACCTCCAGTCTTGGATCTTCTTTTTGCTGCTCTTCTTGTTCTGCAGCTTCTTCCTCTAAATTTTGGAGATCCACAGCCTCTTCTTCTTTCCCCGGGACTTCCGTCCCTGCTTGTGTGTCGCCCCCTTGCAAGTTCCCAAACTCATCAGTTGCAAATAAATTGAACTCTTCTTCTTGAGGGGGACTGGCTGGGTCCTCGACTTGCTCCGCCTCTCTCTCCGGTTCCAGAGAACTAGAAGAGAGGATCTCTACTTCTTTTGGGAGGGAAGCCCTGGGCGCTGGTTCTGCCTTCGACTATTGGACGGGCTTCCTCTTGCTCCTTCGGGTGATCAATGGTGGCCCCGTATCTGCCATTGCTGCTGCCTCCAGGGGATCCACCCCCGTAGCCATTGTCATTAAGGCAGCCAGTGAAGGGGAGGAAGGAGGACGAATTGGTCTGGACATGAGCGGGGGAGTTGCCAGCTTTGTCAATAATTGCTCCCTCATTTGCTGGGAGGCTGCTATGGTTTGCTGAAGCTGCTCTGATATGGGAATCTACTGCGCGGAGGGGGTGAGAGCCATCCTCTTTCCTTTTTCTGTGCCCTGTGCCGAAGTCCCAACTGGTGAAGATGTCCCGGCCCCCGGAGCTGATCTTAATACCGGCGGTGAAGTTGCTCTTTGTGGTTGTCGGGGACCAAGGCGCGCACTCCTGGGGCACACGCGCTTGAAATATGTATGACTTCTCTCGACAACTACCTGAGTGAAGTCCTCAATTGTATGATCTTCTTGGGCGGCCCAATCTGTTGCGGGCAATGCCAACTTATCAATCCCCTTTTCCTTGTACTGGGGATCTGCGGTAGGGGTGGTGTCAGAGAAACCCTCTGGGAATCTCCGGAGCCTTAGCTCCTGCATCATTCCAACCGTCATCCTATCATATTGCCAGCTGCGCACATCCATATTGTCCTGGAAATCTTCCTAGAAGTCCTCTATGTGTGTGTGGTGGGGCTCTGAGGCCCGAGGTAGCGCTATCGCAATTCGGCCATGCAGATCAAAGTTCTTCCGCGCCAGATAGAACTCCTGCAAGTTGTAACTTTTAAGCTCATTGTCTACCTCCTTCGCGGCGGCCAGACTGCAGGTATAGTTCCCACAAGAGATTGGGAATGAGATAGTAGTGACCTTCTTGAGGCCCAAGAAGGTATGCAGCTCCGTCATTTGTCTGCAATACTCCAACAGCACGATCTTGTCCCCGCAATGTCTGGGCAACAAGTAGGGTTTCCCAGAGAAGCCGGCGACCCTATTGAAGGTATGCTACTGGAACTGAATGTAGTAGTGCCCATAACTACTAACCAATTTCATCACCTCCTTAGAGAGGCGGTATCCGACATCCCGGGTGGGTGTCAACAGATGGTAGTAAATGAAGCAGTCATTTACCCGACAGTAACTGGGAAAGCTGGCCTCCCATTGAATCTGTGGGAAATGGTCCCACAGTGCTTTTTGTCCTGGATAAAATCCGAGGATGCCATCTGTGAACAGGCCATTGGAGTGGGGCCTCTGATGGGCTAGGGCCCATAAAACATAAGAAGTCATATAGAACTTCTTATCCCTGTCCAGCTGCCGGAGCTGGGAGTCGACATGGTTGGAAATAATGGTAGCCCAGTCGAAGAATTGTCCCCTGGTGGACATGGAAAATAGGAAATAGTACATCCATGTTGAAAATTCATGGGTAGAGGGCTACCCAAATACCCGTGCCAATGCAATCATCCCCATCTGAATGCTCTCCTTGAATTCTGAGCGGGGAATGTCAATCTTCATTCTTTTGTAGTCCCTCCTCGGGACTTTGAGCCAGTTGGTGTTAATGTACAACCGGGAGGCCTCCTCCAACCCGGTGAATTCTTTCAAGGCATCCGACCTTGTAACTACTACAGCCTGATCAAATTGTGGGATACCCAGGCTGATTTGGAAAGTGGCTGGGTCTAGGGACACCACCGGAGTGGGGAATCCCGATGCCTCTGCTGCTGCTAACATGACGGCCCAGACAGAGGAGTTATAGTGGGCCTCCAGAGTTAGCAGAAGCTCCGGAGATTGCACGGAATATGGGAAGCAAGCTGCCCAAAGAATTCCATAACCTCCTATGTTCGTAGCGAGTGAATCTCCAGCCTGTCGCTGTATATGCATGATTTTCACTAGAGCCTGCATTTCTGCCCAAGTACCGACGCTGGTGTCGGTCATCATCTTTACCTTAGACTCAAT
>MU228386.1:2905862-2926883 GCA_018584345.1 Thuja plicata | reverse complement strand
CCCCAGACTTCCGGGAGGAGATGATGCAGATGCTTCAGACATGATTGTAGAATAAATTCTAGACCTGCGAGACAAAGCGACTGTCAGAATGTACTTATCAGAATAAAACCATAACTCTAGGGTCCAGAGATCTTACCGCAGCGCCGTTTGCTTTTTCTGAAAAGTTAGTCTTTTTACATAAGTACCCGAAAAGAAAAACATGAATCTAGCATTTCTACTATATCTCCGGGTCTAGGAAAATTTGTCACACTTGACAAAGATGTGGGATGGATGACGAAAAGGGGCTCGAGACCCGGAGAAGTAACCATTAGTAAAGAATAATGCGGAAGTAGGTCCACGTGGACGCCACGTGCGACAGCATTGAATGGATGGGATGGCGCTGGCGGCGGAAGAGACAACTTGAACGCGCGAAAAGGGAAAGCCACTTGGCCGGGAGTAATTGTGCGCATGGGAAATAAATAAGGCTCTGACAGCCTTGATGGAGGAGAGAGAAAACTGCCTGTTTGAAACCAGCCACGAGCCGAGTTTCAAACAGGTAGTTTTCTGCCTTGAGGCCAGCTTGAAGCAAAAATAATGATAGCAAAGGTGACTCGACCAGCTCGTGGAGCCACCCGGAGGGATATATAGAGGGCTGAAGGATATATACATAGGAAGGGGGAATATACACAAGGGTTAAATACAGAAATATATACATATATACATGAATATACATCAACGCATACGCAGGTGACTCCTGTGACAAAACAAACCAGGCGAAGCCAAAACCAAAAAGAGAACAATTATTTACATCATATATACATGATATCTACAAACTACTCACAGAGCGCCTACAAGTACTTACAGATATCTACAAGCTACTTACACCTGCACAGACCAGCTATTTGCAAACCATTTACAACTTATTCACAATTATTAACAACTATTTACATCTGCACAGAAGGTGGACAACCTTCTGACAGGGCCAACCCACCAACGGGTGGCGAACCAGAAGAAAAAAAGGAACAGACGACAGAAACGAAATGAAACAAAACAAAAGCAGAAACCAAAACCAGACGAAAACAACACGGAAATGAAAATGAAAAGAAACGAAGAGGGAAGAGGAAGCACCAACCTGAAAATGCAGAAGGTGGAGGAAGGGATTATCGAGCGAACTCCACAACACTTGAATCGCTAGTTCGCCAATATCACCACCACGGAGCACTCACGCAAGTTAGAGAACACGGAAGGTGTTTAAGCTTTGATCACTGCAATTTCTCTGCAAACTCTGTTAATCGCTCTGAAAATGTTATATTGTGCTCTAAGTGCTCAAAGGTTTTAATCACGGTAAATGTGAAAGTGACAGGTAAGCTCCATTTATACCCATGGTAAAATCAATCCTCCTCCTTCCGAGGCCTTAGGTTAGACGAGACTTCCAGACTCTGGACCCGGGACTCCTTACGATGATGTTCCTAAGACTTAGGAACATCATGGAAAACAATCCCGGAGTCCGGAATCATACTTCCCCAGAAGACAACCTCTGGGATTCGGGATCCGGGAGGGGAAAACAAACCAAGGAAATGACACACTCTGGGGAAGAAAAGCCCGGAGAGGAAAAAAGCAAAGAAAAGAAAGACAAGGCAGGGCCACAACAAAAAGCAAAGCAGAAAAAAAAGGGGGGGACCCAACATTTTGCGCACAAAATGTAGGGACGGGGATGCAGGGCATAACACTCTACTCAAAACTCATGGTTTTTGAGCCCCACCTTTCTTGGACATCTTAGAAATTGAGTACCCCATTATAATATTCTTTGGTTTCTTTCCAGATAATTTTCCATAGATGTTTTCTTGTGGTGATTTTTGTTCTTTATTTCCTGACCCTTTCTTATGGTTTCCGTCTATAGATCAAGAATTTTCCTTTTCCTCCTCTGCACATTTATCCATTCTCATTATTTCTTGGGGAGAAGTCTTCCCCTTTGGATCAAAGTCCTTTTTTTAAGGATTTGTTGGAGTGATCTCTTCTATCATATTTACCTTCTCAATCTGAAAATGAAGGTTTTCCTTCCCTTCCTCACTCTTCTTTATTTTCTTTCCTTCCCCTGAAGACCATCATGTTGGGAGTAATCAGAGCTTCCATCTTAGGATTAGTTTCTTTCTCTTCAGATATAAGATGATCTCCATTTCCTTCTGAAAATGGATTCTGACTTTTTAGTTCTCTTCTCTTTTCTTGTTGATCATTCTTGCCCAAAGCTTGTTCAGTCTCATTCTAAAACATCCCTTCTTTTTGGTCCTTCTTAGTAAGTTCCTTCTTCTCTATTATACTTTCACTGATCTCCTGGTTCTTCTCTTCTTGGTTCCTCTCAGAAACCTCCTTCTTCTCTTCTGTTCTCTTCTGATTTATTTCTTCTTCTTGATGTTGATGATTAGGTTTGATTTCATCATTTTTCTTTGTCCATTCCATTCTAATCCCTTTTAGGTGGTCTTGCACTTTCTTATTTTCCCTGATGGGTTTCAAAGGACAGTGTTTTTCCCAGTGACCCATTTTTTTGTAGGTAAAACACACAAAGGGCATAGACTCAAATTCCACCTCTTGGATCCAAGATCCCAGCTTTGAGTTTAGAGTAATCACTTGGGGGAGCTCCGCATTTTGCTGAATATTCACACATATCCTTGCATTAACCTATCTAGTTCTTGTGTCTGTCATAGGGTCTATGGATAGGAATTTCCCAAAAAATATAGCAACCACCATGAAGATGTCCTCATGCCAATATTCCAAGGGCATCCCTGGAAGGCACACCCATATAGGTGCTGCCTTGAAAAAACTGTCATTAAAGTCTAGGCTAGTCATCCATTTTTGCAGTGACAGAGAAGATTTCCCCATCATCCAAGGGTCCCCACAGAGAACTTTGAATATATCTTCTCCATTTGAGAATTCAAATGAAAAGAAACCTTTAGGCATTGCCACTACATCCACTTGACCTTTCATTTTCCATTTTTTATTCACATAGGATCTAACAATGTCTATGTTTGGTCTAGGACCTAGAAATTTCCCGACCAAAGATGAGGCCATAAGAGAGATAGTATGGTCCAAAAGAATGTCAGGAATATCTATCCCTAAAACTCCCTTACTGGAATCATTCTAAATGTTAACTTTAGGGAAGACAGATATCCCAGAAGTTTTGATTCCAAAAAGACCTGCCCATTTCCCAGATTTTGGGGGTGAGACATGTGCCTTACCTTCAAGTGTCCCACTCCCGCTTTCCAAGATTTTTGAAAGCTTGTCTCTGGTCCCAAAACTAGCCCTTCATCCTTGCTGGAAACAAAGACTGGCCTACTATTCTTATCCTCTGCAACATACTGCTTGTGCCCAAAAGGTCCTTGCACCAACAAGGATCCCATTGCAGAATCCACAAATCTGGTATCTCCCAACTTTCCTCCATCTTCCAAATTCAAAAAAATTTCTCCCACTTTCTTCTCCCCTCCTCCTCCCTCTCTCTCACACTCCATTTCTCCTCCTCCCTCTTGATCCCGCTAATTTTTTTTTTGAATACTTTGATGAGGCTTTTGTTGCTAAAGAGGATAGATCCACTAATGAGGTACATGGAAGTGAGGATGAAATTTGTTTGAATAAGATCTCCATTTATCATATTCCTCTTTCATCCTCCTCTACAATCTCTTCAATTGACCTTTACCATAGAAATGAGTTAAGGATAGATGTTAATTCTTCTCCTAATATATGTCTTTTCTATGAGCCTACTTTAGAATACAATTCTTCCCCCTTTAGGGATCAAGCTTTAGGTGCTCCTACAATGTGCTTTACTGATAGGTATGATAATCCTCCTATTTGGGATGAACCTTTGGATTCATATGTTTTTTACTCTCTTCCTCATGAAGCCATTAGGGGTGATTCTACCTTTTCGTATGAACCCTTGGATAAAGACATTGATTTATCTCCTCCTTGTGAAGATGCTTTGATACAAGAGGGTGATTTATTAATGGATGAAATATTCATACATGATCATGAATATTTTTCTAAAACACACTCTCCTTATGTAGACATTTTAGAGAAAGAAGAAAACATTATATATTCTTTACCTCCATTTGTGATTTCTTCTAGTAATGAGACATTAGCAGGGAATGATATGAATTCCCTTAATTCTCTCCCTCTTAGTGTTGATCCTATGGATAATCAAGCTCCTACCCCATCTTCTCCTAGGATGTATTCCTTTATTTTTCCTTCTTGTGAATCTATCAAACATACTAATGATGATATAGTGACTATTGAAGTTCAATTGACTTGTTTTCATATGGCTTCTTATTATGGTCATGGTTATCATTTACTAGTTGAACAAGGATTCCATAATCAAGGATGTACTCAGCATAAACATGGAATTCAAATGCCCTTACAAAATGGGGGGCATGAGCATTCTTATGAATTGGGATTTAATCCTGAACAACACATCAATGTTAGCAACATCTCAAATAACATTTCAAAACATGATGACCCTATGAAGTACTTTGACCAAGAATCTCTTTTACCTAAACTCCTTCGTGCTAAGATGATTACTAGACCTAAATGAAAAAATAAATGTAGTCTATACTTGAAGATTCTTCCTTTTTGTTTCTATCATAGATTTCATGACCAATCTACTAATGAATATCAAGCTTTACATTATAAGATTAGGCAACTCATTGATAGTAAAGTTATTTATATATCATGTGGCAATGAGTTATATTTCCATCATGTTTTCTCTAAATAACATTTATGTTCCTATTATGGAACTCCATATTATATAAAAAATGTTAGCCTAATCTTTGGGGGCTCATTGTATTGCATAGTATTATGAGGAATATAATAGGTCCCCTTTCATCCTTGTTCCTATGCTTGGGGGGCAAGGATTCCATCTCCTTCTCTTCTATCTTTCCAGGATCCCCTTTGCCTTTGTTAAGAAATATCTATCTATTATGAGATATCCAATCATACATGAAAATTTTGGTTTGCATTAAGGATCTATGTCCTTGATTATAACCTATTTCATTTTTTTTAACATTGGGTTTCCATGGTTGATAAATCTCTCACCTTGGAAATTGAATAATGTGTTATCCCTCACAAAGGTTACTTCCTCACTTCTTGCATGATATCTCTTTTCTACAACAATATCTCTTGATATAATTTTAAATATCCCTTTCTTTCATCCCTAGGGGGAAAGGTATTTTCCTTCTTCCTCTATCTAAGGATCTACTTTCCTTAGCTTAGTGGCATTTGTTTATTTTTACAACATTATTTCCTTATTAAGATTTGGGTTTTGGCTATGGATACCCTCTTATATGAGAGGTGATTGTCCTAGGTCATCACCTCTTCTTTATTTTGTAAATTATGTTCTTTATAAACTCTTTCTCTTGCTTTGGGTTAGAGTTTGATGCCTTCATCCTAAGATTACTCTTCCTCTTAATTATAGGGGGCTTGATGATTGAATCTTTCATCCCTCTTTTCTTTAGAAGATGGTATTTTATCCTAAGCACTCCTCTATGGTGAGGGTCTTTTTGATAAGATCTATTCCTTTTTGAGGATCCTTTTTCCATAAGTGACATATCCATTTCATGATTATCTATGTTCTTAGATGTAAGGGTCAATAGTCTTCGCTAAGAATATGGTATACATTGTTGTTAAGCTATATATCTCCTTACCTTGTGAAGTAGGTATCCTCTTTTCTCTTCCTTATCCTACCTAGTGGGTATTCATGATAAGGAGGGGGGCATATATATAGGGTCTCCCTTGTACTATAGTTTACATTTTGTAGCATGCTAAATCCTTGGAAGGTAACGCACATAAGTTTCTAAATCATGAAGAGACATGCATTTTTACTTTTATTTTTGCTAAATCCTCGGAAGGTAACACACATAAGTTGCTAAATCCTGAAGGGACATGCATTTTAACTTTTATTTTTACTAAATGCTTAGAAGGTAACACACATAAGTTGCTAAATCCTGAAGAGATATGCACCCTTTTATTTTACAATATGTTAAATCCTTGAAAGGTAGCGCACATAAGTTGCTAAATCCTGAATGGACACGCATTTTATATTCCATAGTGATACAATAATGTGGATCTATGGATATTTTAAAAACTGTCAGAAGATGCATTTACAATTACAAGCATAGTTTATGGGTGAACCTGTTGGGCTCTCCCTCCTTGGTGATTCATGGTAAGGTGGGCATATTACTAGGTGAGGTAATCACTATCTCTTTTCTCTCTTTCACTTTCATGCTAGTAGGATTAGATCATGAAGCTATGTTATCTATAGTGTTTCTCTTGTCTTCCTTATGTAATCATGTATGCTTCTATGATTGATTTCTATTTATTTCCATATCTTTATGCATGTATGTTGAGTTAAAATCCCTGATCTAGGGGCTCATATCCTTGAATTAGTGATGTTCTACTTAATTGTGATCCACCAGTGTCTTTCTTCTAACTTTACCATGAGCATGTTTGATTTCCATACTCCCGCTAAAGTGGGGGCTAAATGTATACTCAGAAAATGGAAGCACTTCCATGGTAGAATGGTTTATCCTTTTGATTAAGTGGTTTGGGGTCATATCAAGCACCTTGAATTGGTTCTTTACTTTGACCTAGCTTTCCCCTTGTTCTGCCTCTCTTTCCACTTCTTTCCATCCAGTTATTGGCATCCTAGATTGTAGATCTGAGGTCTTTGACCTCAAGGTTAGGGTCAACCTTTTAGGTTTATGTCAACCTCAACCCTGACCTAGGTCAAGGTTGACCTCAACCCTGACCTAGGTCAAGGTCGACCTCAACCTTGACCCAGGGTTCAAATCTTGGGGTCTCACAATTTCTGGATGTCAGTCTTTTCAAAAAGTTATTTCCCACTTTCGAGTCAACTATTTTGGGTTCCGAAGTAGAAAATCCTAATAAATATTTAATATAGGTCCTCTTCTAGGGGGCATGGGTCTAATTGGAATTTAATTCTCCTATGTCAGCCTCCTTAGAAGATTGTGCCCTAGTTTCATATAAAAGGAAGCCTTTCTCTCTCATTTTCAGTAAGTCTTCTAAGTGCAAAAAGAATTAACCAAGATTTTGTTAAGAAGCCAAAGGTTCAAGCATCCATTGTTCTACATGTTTCCAAGATTTCAAGGTGTTCAATTTTTCCTCTCAAGCATTCAAGCCTTTGAAGGGATTAGGTTCAAACATGCAAGATTCATCATTCAAACCCTAGATCTAGTAATCATGGTGGTGTGATCTTCCTTCAAGATCCTTTGTGCATCCTCAAAACTCTTTCATTACTTCTTCAAGGTGGATTTCAAGGATACAATTATGGAAGTTTATGGTTTTTATTGAGTCCAAGCTTTCATATTTACATACTTGTTACATTTGAATTATAATTGCATATCTATCAAATATCATAGCTTCAATATTAGATTCAATTATACTACTTGCTAGCATTTTTATTTCAATTATTGATTTGAAGGTTAATTCCTAAATTCGGGTTTGACTAAGGCAAACCCCTCCCCCCCCCCAAAAAAAACCTCTTTTTCTTGCAGGTATAGGTTCGGGACTACAGATTTGGACTCAGATATGGATACCCTTTTTGGCTTTCTTTCAGGCTTCGCGAACACATTTTCTATCGATGTTGTGCAGGTCAGGGTCGACATTATTGGGTCAGGGTTGACATTTGTGGGTCACGATCAACCTTTTTCATAAGACAAAGTTAGATCAAAAAAATATTTATGGGTTTTGTTCGTCTCTACGTTCCAGTTTCGGATCATACTTTAGTTTTTCCAAAAATAGAGTTCAAACCTTAGAAAACAACATTCTTTGATCTGCAATTCTTTAAGGTTAGTACATTTCTCCTATTTCTTTAATTACTTTCATGTATCATATCTACATTATCAATTAACACAATTTAAGATCTTCTTCTTTACTCTCATTTCCAAATGGTTGATTCATTTGTGCATTAATCCTTCTTTTGGGTTGATCAATTTGGATCTTGCATTTGTGCATTTGGGGATAAAGGTGGAATGTCTCATCTTCCTCATAATCACATTTCAATATACAACAATACAAAATTACAATTTAAATGTAAAAGTTAGAGAAATACATAATCAAACCCTAATAAAAAAAAAACAACATTTTTCTCCCTTTACATTTGTACATACTAAGTGTAGACACACATGGTACAGAATGATAGTACGGATAAGTTACAGCAAGAACAATACTACTGCAGTTCAAAAGACAGAGCATGGAGCCATCTTATGTTTTGGATCAGCATATAATATTTTGTTGTATAAAGGCCAAGCACCTAAGATAGTATGTTTGTAATCATGTCTTGATTATTGTAGTAAACACGCTCAAGCCAATTTGTTTGGAAGCGTTGTGTATTATGTTTTTGGTCTAACTATGGTCTTGTTTTGGGTTGCGTCTATTCAGGCATGAGCATATACATATGTTATGATAAGTTATATTAGAAGTGTCGAAGAAAATGCATAAAAGAGATATAGAAGAATAGTATAGAGAAATCAGTATGAGATAAATCTCTTTAAGAGAGTAAGAGCATCAAGGCATACACAAAACTGATCAGACAATAGTGTCATCACAGCAGTTCACTTTTGATATAGTTTAAATTGATGAAACATAATAAATAGACAAACACTGATTTCNCCCCCCCCCCCCCCCTCTCAGTGTTTCTAACATATCATCTTCCTCTTTTTTAGTCAAATCAATCTCAAGTAGAACTACCCTATCTAAATTTTCATATCCAGGTTCGACGACGTGAGAGCCATCTTCATTTAAGTGTTCAATGTTGAATTTCATCTGCAAATCTTTTACCTTGAGTATTAGCAATCTTAAGTGGTCCCTCCTTTCTATCTCCTTTTAATTGCTAAAATCTTCCCATAAATCTTCAATGTGGGGACCCAACTCCATCTGACTTTCCAAACCCAAGATTTTTCCTACAAAACCCTTACTATCAAAACCTCTTCTTTCCTTGTAAAATTGCATATTAAAATTCAATAAGTTACTCCAAACCACTAAGGCATCAATCATTCTCTTACAAGCCAAAGCCCCAAGTTTAATAGAAAACATAGAATCTCATTTCTCTTCAAGGAGAGTATTTTTAATCACTATGAAAAATTGTCTACATATTTCTGCTAGAATGAAGCAATCAAATGCATGACTTGGAAACTTGAGAGGTTCCTCATCACATCATTCTATTCTTACATATGTGAACCTTGGGAATTGAACGTAAAAGATGGCATGATTTTGAACCAAATTTTGTGCATCTGGTGAGATCCCATGCCCTAGAATTCTAGCCAAGTCATAGCATAATTTTCCCAAAAATACATCATGAACCCTACAAAAATTCTCTAGCACTCCCTCTCTTCACAATAATGGGAAGTACTTGTGGATGTGTATATCTTCACTCCATGGTTCATGAGGAATCTCGGTGAGCTCCTGGGTGCATGCTACACAGTATGTCAAATATGACGACATATAAAACTCCTTCTTGATCATTTATGTTTGTTTGAGCTGATCCCTCATTGAACTAGCGATCAGTTTGGCCCAATCCATATATTTTTTCCATCTAGAATGATCTCTATGTAGTTATACATGGGTAGTCTTCGAAAAGGATTACTTGAGCTGACCCCTTTACTCTATGCAATAAGACTACCAGGTCATGAATATGTGCCTTCATATGGTCCATTGTTAACACCTTGGATAGTCTAGAACCTCCTTTATAAAATAATTTGGTCCACCTTTGGGCAATAATGTTGTGGTTCTTTTCAAATTGCTCATGAAATTGGGTGAAAGATTGGGTTGGGCTAAAACTGGAGAAAGCTTCATTTGACAGCTTGAAAAATGATATAATTGTGTCCCTCATTATGGATAGAAGATTTTGGCCATCATTTTTCAATATACACTTAGACCTCACTTCATAATAGTTTATACATTGTTGAACAAACTCAAGGTTTATCATAGTAGGAGGAAAGGCAACAGCTTGAAAAATCTCGCTTGACATAATTTCTAGGGTATATTCTTTCTCCACATGATCTTTTTAATTATGAACCATTTTATTCACCTAAAATCTCATTAAGTCAGTGTCCGGAATCACTGGACCTCAACATTATAAACTATTCATATTACCAAAGAAATGCATACTGGACTTTATACTTCCTCCCAATAACAACACAATGCTCTGTAGCCTTTCAAATTCAAATAAACATGTAGAAGCACAAATAGAGGAAAGGCTCTCAATGTTTACCTATAATTTTTTAACTCAAAGAAAACTCCTATCTTCTGCAACTAAACCTTCCTGATCTCTTTCCTTTGAGAAGAATAAACTAGCATGACATGATTTAAAGATACTCGCATACCCACAAAGAATGAAAAATATGTGAGCATTAATTGAGGAATGATAGCAGAGTGGGGCATACAAAATGAGATGATACTTTGTTTCTGATAGCCTTTGGAAAACTATCCATGTCATTATTTATTTCTCTCTGACACCATTACTTCACTTGTGGTAGGAATTAATCCCATCAATTTGTGTTTCCATCTCAAACCACGTCTATAGCTGCCAAATTCCCAAGGAATCCTGCACCATCATCATAGTGATTGTTTATCTTGCATGTCACATCACTTGTCATGTCAGTTGCTGATCCACTTTTTGGGTACAATATGAATTTATTTGAACCAAGGTACAAATTGGTTCAAAGTGGTTCACAACTACATGACTTACATAAGGATCTCATGTGCAAGTACAAGGGTTAGATAAAATTTCTCTATTGAACCTATTTGAAATACTTTGAATGGAGGTATGAAGTGGTTTGAAGTGTTTCAAAAGATACTTAAAACTACAAACACTTCAAGAAGTAATTACCAATCATACAAAACAAATTTAAAGCAGTGTGATGGGAATCAAGGGAAGTGGACACGGACATAGAACACAAACTGACCAAAACTTAAGGTAATGGGAGGGAAGATCTTGAGCAATGATTTTCAAAAAAAAAACAAGGTTTAAAGACACTTATACAAGGTGACTCATATAGACACTAACACTTTTCATTCAATTCCCTTATTTACACCTCCCTAGCCACATTCTTCACTATCACCTCTTCATATTTCTTTGCAATGGAGACCAATTGTTGATAGGTCTCTCTATATATCCTTGATAAATCATTTATGTTTTCTAAGTTCATAAAAGAAACATGTGTCATGAAATTGGCAATCTTAGTATCCCATGTATTCTACAAATTCCACATCATCCTATCAACTCTTTTTTCCTCTTGAATGTTTATCATGTGGGGCTTCTAGGTAGATGGGGCCAATGACCAGATCACCAACATTTTGGATTTTAGATCAAAACTTGAACATCTTATTATATCAACAATATCAAACTCAGATTTTAACAATGTGTCTAGTTGCCTCCTCATTTGATCAATGATAAATGTTGATTGGAGATCCCAATCTGGAAACAACAACATTCCACTATTATTTACAAGAAATCTTTCTTGATCCACTATTATCTTTTCACTATCAAGACCATATTATTGGAGAGCCTTTACAATCTATTAATTTTTTTTATTTTCTCCTTCTTTCAAATCCAAATTATTTCTTGATTCATTTTTCTTCAATTTCATTAGAAAACTAAATTGAATTCATTTTTTTCTATGAAATCATCATCATTTAAGAAATTATTTGACATGATTATTCTATCATCCAAAGGAAATGCAAGAGATAAATATGTTTCTCTAGTTCCTTCCCGATGCCCCTCCTCTCTGAGCTTCTTTCTAATATCATGAAAATATTCTCCCTACTAAATAATGAATTCTCTTGCAGGGCCTCTCTACACAATTTCCCTAGATTGATTAATTTTCTACCTCTTAGAAGATGGCTCCTTAGTGGATTCAACTTCATCTCCACTCTCCACATCATGTACTTGATGTTCCAAAGGCCTCTTTCCTTGAGATGAAAATACATCTTGTGGCTCTTGTGTCTTAACAACCATCTCCTGCAACTTTGGCATTTGTGCCATGAAGACTTCATAGGAACTCAACATCCTTTCAATTCTCTTTAGATAAAAATCTTCAGGACAAAACCCTGAGAACTTTGGGTCCATCTCTCTAAACACGGCCTCAACCCTCATCAAATAACTCCATTTCCTTCTTCTTTCTTGAACAACATTCTTCTCAATCAGGTTTCTCACAACATCCTCCTCATCTAAAAGCTCATGGTCCTTAATTGTAGCCCAAGGGATCATATATTTCATCCCAACCTTTATAAAGCCTTTGGATCACAAAACCTTGGTTTAGTAGTGACCAACCTATATTGTTTCAAGAAATCATTCATTTGTTCAAAGTATTTATTCCCACTAGTGAAATCATTTACAAGGGTATGTGCAAAATCACGAGGGGCCAAACTATGCCCTTAAGTGTCAATGAAAAATCAGCAAATCAGGGTTAGTCAACTTGAGAGTGAAAATTTCAACTAGCTATCAACCTAATATCAAAAAGTTGTAAGAATACAATCTATAGAAAATTGAATGTAGTTTATAAACTACTAGGCCTTTTTTGAAAAAAAAAGTTAATATGATTGGTGAAAATTATAGATTTCAATGGAGAAGTACAAAAAATTCAGGAAAAAAATAAGAAGTAGGTGTATGTCTGACCACCTTAATCATAATCAAATGATAATATTTTATTATAAGATTTTATATATAAGTAGTAGACTGATGCCCGGATGTGATGCATATATTTTTGTAATTTTATTCTAAAAAATTAATTAATTATGAATTTTCTGCTACAACATTTTCAGAATAAAAAACTCCCGTGTCTGACCACCTTAACTCATTGAAAACTTTACAAAATTCAAAAAAAATTATTCCCTTATAGTAGGTAAAGCATAGAATGTGACGCATTTTTTGGATTTCAAAAATGTGATATCATCTGAAAGTGATAGTCATTTTTCAATCAGTATATAAATCAGCACTTTAGAGGTAACTCAATTAGAAAATAACTAATAATTACTTGCCGAATTCAAAATTTGACAGCAATTATATCAATAGAAAGCTTATAATCTCCTTAAAATACCCTTTTTGTTTCATCAAATTTGGGTAAAAAAAATTCGTCAGCTACATGGTCGAAGTTTGGAACTTAGAGAAATGGAACTCAGAGAAACAGGGGAAAAACACATTTTTGTGACATTTGTATAGTTGACCATGTATGTTTGGTGCACAAAGCAATACTGAGCCTAATCGGGTAACCAAAAATACCGACAGAATTTTGATTTTTAAATTTTCCCTCCCCTTATTCCCTCTTAATTTTTTTCAACCCCTTTCTCCCTCCCATTTCTTCATCCTTCATATGATATATTATATATCAAAAAATATATATTAGATTATATATTATATATATTAAATATTATATAATATCTGTTATATATTAAAGATTATATAATATATGTATTTTACATTAAATATTATATAATATATATTAATATTAAATGTTACATTATATATCATATTGAATATATATATTTTACTATATATTATATTGTATCATATATATATATAGTAAAATATATATATATATATATTCAATATGATATGTATTTTATGATTCCTCTAATCATAAGAGTCCAAAAATATATTGTCACTGTTGCTGCAAGTCCATCTTCTTTTTTGTAGTCTTTCTTCAATGTGTACACTAGTGCAAATTAGAGCTCAGAGTCGCCACTCACTAGTAGTGAGATTCTTTTCATACTATCTTGGAGAAACTTGCAACTTTCAAACACTTTGCAGAAAACAACAGATAGACTTGACTCCTTTTATAAAACATAAGGAATATATCCCTTCTTTTTTGTAACACATGACTCTATGACTAGACTCTGGGTTGATTCAGCAAAGTAAGGAATTGAACATCTTAAACTTCCTGTCTTTTTATTGCTCCCCAGCAGAGTCGCCAATTTGTTAGCACTTTTTCTTACAATACTTACCTAATGATGACAGTATACCTTGTATACTTGAATGCAACCTCTTTTAGGCAAGAGAAAGGCTAATTGCTAACGATTGGATAATATCCTTCTTTGTTTTTGAGCTCCACGGACTCAGAAAGGTATTAACTAGATAGTTCACTATGTTTCAAGTGAACTTCAAATGGTGGATTGGGTCTTCACTATTTTTTTATTATATTTCTAATTATATCAATAAGATACCACTCTTCAAATGACTGGAAACAATCTAAAACAGAGCTTGACAGGTAATACTATGACTATAATAACAAATAAAAGTGGCATAAGGATGTTTATCCTTCTCCTTTTTCTGAGTTTAAACTCAAGGAAGGCTAACCTTTTGATTCACTCTCCAAGGAATCACTAAAATGGACATTGTCCTACTGACATGAGTCCTTAATGAGTTTAGCTCATTTATTCTAAAAACTAGATGAAATTGATTAATTTGTGTATAACTAAATGGAGAAAACACTTGCTCAGCAAAATCGAGATCAATGCCTATTCCTTGGGCAAAGAGTCAATGAAAACATATGTCAACAATAAAAAACTAATGCAATACTGAAGAATGCCTTACAAACTTCATACAATTCAGATTGGATGCCTTACAAACAATCTACTCAACTCAATACTTCTTCATCATATCTTTACAACTATGTCTTGCTCTCTCAAATCATTTATAAAATTTAACTCTCTCCTTGAGAAAGACTCACAAATGATTAGACACACTACCTTGTAGTAGGTATATTTCAGATGCCTTACAAATGAACTATACTAGAGCATAAACCATACTCAAAATAGACAAGACAATAATGAAGAGGAACTGCATTGTATTCTCATTAATCCAAGTTGTTTCCAGATATCCAGACAATAAACTCAAGAAGTAAACATGAAAAATAAGTATGCTTTACAAATAAAATCTCAAAACCAATGGTAACTTGTACTGAACCAAGCAAATACAGGAACAAGAACAAGACCAGGAACTTCCACACGAACCAAAACAAGAACCTAAAATCAGAACCCTTTAATAGAAAAGAGAAAATAATATATAAGAAGAGAAGAAAACCTAATCTTCATGCTTGTCATACACCTGTCCCTCTTCTTAAAATTTGATTTGCACTCATTCCTCCTTTTCAAAATATCTGACTCCATCTGTCTTTTCAAAATCTAATTTTATCCCTTGCAAATATCCATCATCTTCCACTGAGAAATCCATCAAATCTGATTCCATCCACTGAGAAAATATCCTCTAAAAAAACCTCCTGAAAAGCTCTAACAATATGATTTTTCCAATAAAATATATGTGCATTTTGTCTTATCCCTTTGTGCAAATCTGATTTCATTTGCCCCTTCAAAATTTGATCTTTCTTTTCCTGAGAAAATTTGATTTTATCCTTTGATAAACCCTCCAAGAATAAACATATGAAGATTTGCAATAAAAAACTATAAAATTCCCTTTAAAATTAATCCTGTGCACATTCTAAAGTCTTTGAAATCCTCACATTTATGCATATTTTGCCCAAAATTCACCAGATTTTGACATGTGTCACATGCTGATTCATTTTCCTAAACTAGCTTTTGACTGTGCTTTAACCCTGGGTTCACCTTTTCTTCCTTCTCTCCAAGTCACTGAATATTTTTAACTCATCTATCAACCTTCAACGACCATGCAACTACCTTTAATCTCCTTGTTGCCAGCAAATTTCAACTCAACTGTCAACCCTAGGTGACCTAGCGACTAGCTTCCAGCGGTGAATTCCATCTGGCGACCACATGACCAGTGGCTATCTCCATGTCGCAGTAGTTATCTTTTCCTTCTGGCTACTCCATGACTAATCGCTAGCGGTCAGTCACCAAGTCTTGGCAGTTTATCCTTGGCATCTCCCGACTGCGCGACTAACCACTAGCGTTTAGTCACCAAGTCTCAAAATTTTGGCAGTCACTTGCAATTTTTCTCCCGACTGAGCGATTGGATCCTCTCACGACTGTGCAACCAGAACTTCTAGCGACCATGCAACCGATGCCCCGTGTTTCTTTTTCCAAAATTTGTTTTCTTCCATTTTTAGACATGGAAACTGAGGCAGTTAGATGACTGGGCGCACACGTGGATAGCCTCCTCACCTTACTTCAAATTACTATGTTCTCGTTTTGGCATATAAAGATCTCAGATTTCACTTGTGGGAACAATGTGGGATATTGGTGTTTGAGAATTTTAAAGCCATTTTCAAAATTTGGGTTAAAACACTATGGTTTGTCCATGTCTTCATTCCTCCAGCCCTCAAGAACCTACCAAGAGCCTCTAGGCTCTCTTATTTACATATAGAGAAAGTGTTCTAGCATATAAAGATAAAAAATGGCCACTACAGAGTGAATGTGGGATAAAAGAATCTCATTGTTTTGCATTTTGCTGGGAACTTCCTACCTTCTGCTCATTAACAGCACTGTTATATTACAAATGGAAACCATGATTGTCTTCCAATGATCAAGGCACCACTTCCTATGGCGTTACATCTGCAGATTGAAGATAAAAACATTGAAAACCTCCTCCTCTGCTATCGCAACCTGCTAGAAATGTTGTTTGCAATGTAATGTTGGGATTTAACATTTCAAAATCTGCAACTTCCCTCCTTCAATACTGTTCCGCAGGATACAATGCAATGAAGTTCCCCTTCTATAATTTAAAACATTTAAAATAGTGGCCATCTATTGTGTTGCGCTGGCAGCTTCACTGTCTGCGCAGATTCATCTCACATTTGATGTGTTTGTAGATTACATTTCATTATGTTTGGTCTTCATTACTTAGCGCAAGCTGCTGGCAAATGTAAGTTTGTAAAGTAGTTTGTATTCCTCCCTTGGCATGCTGCGTAGATTACCTCTGTATGCTTGGCATTGCCTTTACAAAACTCCAAAGCCTCATCAACAAATTACTTTAAGGCACCCTATCAAATAGTTCATGCCTTGTTTGCACTGCTACACTGGCTATTGGCAAAGCATTACATTGATATTGCCCCCCAAAAAAAATAGGATGGGCTCTCCTTTCATTGCGTGAGTTTCACATTAAATGTTCTGCAGCCTCTAGTCATTTGCAAATGTAAGATTTCCCTTTTATAATCTAAAACATTGAAAACAATGGCTCCTCTTCTTGACATGCCTGGGGCATTAGTATTACATCTAGCAATTGCATTTGTTGTTCACTGTTTTAATGTTTCTAAAACATAAACAATCTCCATAGAAAACAGCGTGGGACTGTCTTTAATCCTCCATAGCATATAGTTTGTGGCTTGTAACATGCCATTTTACCTCTTCATATTGTGTAGACCTCTGCTTGGCTTTTAACCAATTCATATGCCTACTATTGTTTCCATTTTGTTTAATGTGGGCTCATCCATCAAATGCCATGATGATCAATCGAGTATGCTTATAGTTAATTTCGAAATTGCTATATGTATATTGGCCATATCCCCTCTATTCATGCTTTTAATGGATACCCCGTAGAATGATGTGGTCATCCATTTAGAATATAGAAGATACCTGAAAAGTTCTTTTGACACCGTGGTTGCAAGCTATCCCTAATGAGAATGCAACTGGCATTAAAGTACAATTCTGACAATGTGAACAATTTGACAAAATGCTGAAGAGAAGATATCTGGATGGATTGGAATGATCGTCACCTTGCATCATTTGAAAACCCTCTTGCAATGTTGCCTCTTGTCTATACTTCCATATTTTGCATTTCAAACATTAAGTACAAACCGGTGGCCTTTATAATCACTTTCACATTTATGCAGTTTGATCACAATAATGGTAATTAGCCTTTGTGGCTGCCTTTAAAAATTGACAAGATCCAGTAACCGGGACATGGTGATGGGCCCACACATCCTATGTCTAACATTCTTCCATGCTGAAAAATGGTGTCTGATGGAACCAAACAGGTGAAAATATTTTAACCACCCAAGTTTCCTCTTTACAACAAGTCTGCAAATTACCATGTCCAATAGCGATGAACTGCATTTGGTTTCAACTTTGAAAACAAGTCAAATGATCTCCTGAGAATTTGAGCCTCTGAACACTGGAAGCATGTTATATGGAGAATACAGATCTAGAAGGGTGCCTCTTGACAATTATCCAGGCACATTTGGCGACCCCTCAAAAGTAGGCACTTGAAAATGCAGAAAATAGGAAATATGAAGAATAATGATTTCTGCAAATGAAAAGCTTCTTGCAAAGTGGGAAAAAAAAACCCTCAAGATTTGAGATCTGGCAAACTTGAAGTAAATTTTTCCCATAATTTAGGGAAACCATTTTCCTGATGTGACCAATCACAGTGCTCAAGATATAACCTTGCAAACAGGACCTCTGACCAAACTATGCAACTGATCAACATCAAATTGTTAGAAACTACAAACGGAATGGGCTTATCAAACTGACCAAATGGACCTTTCATAACTTGATGATGGATACTCAAAAAATACTTGACATTTATAATAGGATACAAAAGGAAATTTTTCAATTAGGTCACTAAGTCAAAAGTTATAGTCAGTAAAACAGGGCTACTTTAGAATTCTGATGAATTGCACAATGCATGACAACAGTAAACTACCAACTTTGAGGGATTTAAAATCTAGTCAAAACATATTGAAATGACTTGGGATTCTAAAAATAGGTTCTCTGATACACATACTCAACATCCCCAAAGTGGCGGGTCCTGATACATTTCTGGGTGCAAGATATTCAAAAGAAAACTAGGCCATTTACAACGGATTGACACTTTGGCAAAAATGCAGATTTAGATAACCCCCTCAAAATGACTACTCCCTAATCATGTCAGAATTGGAATTTAGGAGTTGGGACCCACTACATAAATCAAATCAAAGGTATTAAAGCCTCTTCCCAATTTGTACCTCATGAAAATCATCCGGGCATCTTTTTCAATCATTTTAACTAATCCTTCTCACATAAAATTTCAAGGGTATCCACCTAGCTTATTTGAAAAATTTAACATGGTCACTCCAAATTTGTTCCAAATTTGGGAGTACCAATAGTGGCTCTGATTGAGGACAGCTAAATGCAAGTTTATACCAAGAACCACAGATCTCTGGAGTAGCAAACCACCTCAAAACTTCAAAATCAGATTTTGTCCTTTCTCTTTCCTCTCTTCACTAACATCTCTCAGAACTTTTCTGTCTTCTCAAAAAAATGGGGAAACCTCTAACTGAAAGAAAACACACAACTAAAAGGGAAAGCAACTATACAATATGTATATTATCTACAAGAGGCCCAAAACCCCAAAACTGAGATCAACTCCTACCTCTGTCAAACACAAAGCTCCCTGCCCCATGTTTCAAAATTACGATAATAATGCCACTCTTAACTATCTGATTCAATCTACTGTCATCATGTATCAACTCACCACATGACAATAAATCTGCATATTTTTCATATGAGCTTCCATGAACATTAGGCAAATTTTCATCATGAAAAGTTTGTGTCATATATATGTCACATTCGTTAGATAAGAACATACTTTGATATCTGTGACATTTATCATCTTTCAGCTGTAAACCACAACTTAAAACCTCACCATTCAACTGAAAAGAGGGATACTCAACCTCTATCACACTGCTTGGGCAAGCATCATCAATTTCATTCACATCCATCATTTTCCTCTCAAAAGAAAACATATCTTGATCTCTATGCAAAACCTGAGAGGTATCATCACTTGGAAAATGATCATCAAACTTAGGACATGGAGCAATAACCTCTTCATTAAAAATAGGAGCACCTTGTAGCTTATCATCATTAAACAAGCTCAAAGAAAAGTGGTGAGTGGGGGGGAAAATACCAGCACATTCAATTTCTTCCTTTGAAACTTGAGTCACTGATTGACTACTATTAAATAGTTCAAAGATAGACTTAGAATCAAGACAAGATTCAAAATTCACACTATTCTCTAAATCAGTACTCAACTTCATATTTAGATTTTTCGTAGCTACTAAATCTGAAACCACACTGAAAACCTCATCATCTGATAAATCAAACTGAATTTTATTATAGCCTAATGAAGAAGAAGTGCAAGAAGAAACAGTATCACATATGTCCAAATCATAATGTAGTGATTCACTTTCCTTATCAAAATCAATATGTGATGGACATGAAAGTTCAAAGGTTCTATTTCTTGAATATCTGAGATACTCAAAAGATAAAATCTCTGCAATTTCTTCACTGTGAAGGGAACAACAGTCACCTTCTTCATTTATCTCCTTACTGTCTTCTTGCATGATGCTGCAAATTTCTTCATTGTTGGAGTCTTGTAGTGAAACCTCTGAAAATATATCACTTTGTGTAAGATCCTCACTACAAACACTCATGTCTGCATCATAACTATTATCTTGTTGGTTTCATATATCTTCCTCTTTGTCTTGTTGTTCATAAAGCTTTATATCAATATCATAGTCATCAATATCTTCACTAGCAGTAGACTCTTCATCACTAAACACATATTCATCTTTAAAATCAGATTCATTATATTCTTCACAATCAGATTTATCATCAGCATCTTCAATAATCTCAGAATTTTCAGATTCATTATCATTGTTTTCAACATCAAATATATCTTTAGAAGAAACATCTTCTAAACATTTTATCCATTCTATAACTTGCTGAAAAAATTCTGCCCTCTGAGTAATTGGTAAATTGCATGTATGGGGAAAACAAAGCTCAATAGATAAATCTGCCCATACAAGATCCTGAGGACAAAAAATGATACCATAACCTTGTAGCTTATTAGTGAATCTTGTGCAAAAAACAATCGGTGATTCACCTTCCTCCCTGCTCATGTGTTGTTGTAAAAGTAATACCACACTTTCTTGAAGCCTTTGCTTCAACATAGCTGTTTCTACTTCGATAAGATCAACTTCTGATATAAAATCTTTTGATTCAGATATACCATGTTTATCACTGTGCTCTTTATCATTGTATTTCTCTATATCACTAAATATTTTAATAAAAGAAGCCTCTAATGCTTCCATG
>MU228386.1:2895677-2905812 GCA_018584345.1 Thuja plicata | reverse complement strand
CCTCATGTGAAATGTTATAACTGTCTACCAAATCAGCAAAATTTTCTAAATGTTTCTCAGCTGACTGTTCACCAAAACCAGCAAACTTTGGCAAACACTCCCTCACCTTTGATGGTATATGATTTGGATATCCATGGATACCCATAAAACTAATCACCCCAAACAAATTATTACCCCTCCAATCACAAGAATATGACATCTTAGAAGTTGAAAATATTTACAAACTGCCACTCTTACTTATTACATATCTCATTCAAATTTTGCAAAAATGCAAATAGAAACTTGAAATATATAAACCTCTTTTTACACCTTATTCCTTTTTCTTTAGTGCTACAATCACTTGATAAGGAAAATTATTAAAAATTTATGAAATACCTGGATGTACTTGAGCTGCTACAAAATATGTGTTTTGAGAACACCTTCAAATACGTTGAATTGTAAAGCTACCAATTTGTTGTAGAGAAAAATATTTGCAACTGGCTGAGATCCTTTTTTCCAGCTCTGACTTCTTTAAATCAGAAATCTCTCATACACTATAACATAGAGTTTTTTATGATTCCTCTAATCATAAGAGTCCAAAAATATGTTTTCACTATTGCTACAAGTCCACCTTTTTGTAGTCTTTCTTCAAAGTGCACACCGGTGCAAATCAGAGCTCAGAGTCGCCACTCACCAGTAGTGAGATTCTTTTGATACTATCATGGAGAAAATTGCAACTTTCAGACACTTTGAAGAAAACAACAGACAGACCTGACTCCTTTTATAAAACATAAGGAATATATCCCTTCTTTTTTGTAAAACATGACTCTATGACCAGACTCTGGGTTGATTTAGCAAAGTAAGGAATTGAACATCTTAAACTTGCTAGCTTTTTATTACTCCCCAGTGGAGTCGCCAATTTGTTAGCACTTTTTATTGCAATACTTACCTAATGATGATAGTATACCTTGTATACTTGAATGCAACCTCTTTTAGGCAAGAGAAAGGCTAATTGCTAAGGATTGGATAATATCCTTCTTCATTTTTGAGCTCCACAGACTCAGGCAGGTATTACCTAGATAGTTCACTGTGTTTCAAGTGAACTTTAAATGGTGAATTGGGTCTTCACTATTTTTTTATTATATTTATAATTATATCAATAGGATACCACTCTTAAAATGACTAGAAACAATCAGAAACAAAGCTTGACAGGTAATACTATGACTGTAATAACAAATAATAGTGGCATAAGGATGTTTATCCTTCTTCTTTTTCTGATTTTAAACTCAAGGAAGGCTAAACTTTTGATTCACTCTCCAAGGAATCACTAAAATGGAAATTGTCCTACTGACATGAGTCCTTAATGAGTTCAACTCATTTGTTCTAAAAACTAGATGAAATTGATTAATTTGTGTATAACTGAATGGAGAAAACACTTGCTCAGCAAACTCTAGATTAGTGCCTATTCCTTGGGCAAAAAGTCAATGAAAACATATGTCAACAATAAAAAACTAATGCAATACTGAAGAATGCCTTACAAACTTCATACAGTTCAGATTGGATGCCTTCCAAACAATCTACCCAACTCAATACTTCTTCATCAAATCTTTACAACTATGTCCAGCTCTCTGAAATCATTTACAAAATTTAACTCTCTCCTTGAGAAAGACTCACAAATGATTAGACACACTACCTTGTAGTAGGTATATTTTAGATGCCTTACAAATGAACTATACTAAAGCATAAACCATAGTCAAAATAGACAAGACAATAACGAATAGAAACTGCACTGTATTCTCATTAATTTAAGTTGTTTCCAGATATCCAGACAATAAACTCAAGAAGTAAACATGAAAAAGAAGTATGCTTTACAAATAAAATCTCCAAACCAATGGTAACTTGTATTGAACCAGGCAAATATAGGAACAAGAACAAGACCAAGAAATTCCACAGGAACCAAAATAGGAACCTGAAATCATAACCCCTTAACAGAAAATAGAAGAGAATATATAAGAAGAGAAGAAACCCTAATCTTTATGCTTGTAATACACCTGTCCCTCTTCTTAAAATTTGATTTGCACTCATTCCTCCTTTTCAAAATATCTGACTCCATCTGTCTTTTTGAAATTCAATTTTATCCCTTGCAAATATCCATCATCTTCCACTAAAAAATCCATCAAATCTGATTCCATCCGCTGAGAAAATATCCTCTCAAAAAACCTCCCAAAAAGCTCTAACAATCTGATTTTTGCAATAAAATATATGTGCATTTTTTCTTATCCCTTTGTGCAAATCTGATTTTGTTTCCCTTTTCAAAATCTGACCTTTCTTTGCCTAAGAAAATCTAATTTTATCCTTTGAGAAACCCTCCGGGAATAAACATATGAATATTTGCAATAAGAAACTATAAAATTCCCTTTAAAATTAATCCTGTGCACATTCTAAAGTCTTTGAAATCCTCACATTTATGCATATTTTGCCTAGAATTCACCAGATTTTGACATGTGTCACATGCTGATTCACTGTCATAAACTGGCTTTTAGCTATGATTTAACCCTGGGTTCACCTTTTCTTCCTTGTCTCCAAGTCGCTAAATATTTTTAACTCATTTATCAATCTTCAGCGACCATGTGACTACCTTTAATCTCCTTGTCGCCAGCAAATTTTAACTCAACTATCAACCCTGGGTTTCCTAGTGACTGGCATGCAATGGCTAATTCCATCTAGCAACCATGCAACCAGCGGCTATGTCCATGTTGCAATAGTTATCTTTTCCTTCTGGCTACTCTGACTAACCGCTAGCAGTCAGTCGCCAAGTCTCAGTGGTTTATCTTTGGCATCTCCTGACTACGTGACTAACCGCTAGCGGTCAGTCACCAAGTCTCAGAATTTTGGCGGTCACTTGCAATTTTTCTCCCGACTGAGTGACTAGATCCTCTTGCAGCTGTGTGACCAGAAGTTCTCGCGAACATTCGACCGATGCCCCATGTTGCTTTCGCCAAAATTTGTTTTCTTCCATTTTTAGGCATGAAAATTGAGGCAGTTGGATGACTGGGCATGCACGTGGATAGCCTCCTCACCTTCCTTCAAATTACTATGTTCTCATTTTGGCATATAAAGATCTCAGATTTCACTTGTGGGAACAATGTGGGATATTGGTCTTTGAGAATTTTAAAGACATTTTTGAAATTTGGGTTAAAACACTATGGTTTGTCCATGTCTTCATTCCTCCAACCCTCAAGAACCTACCAAGAGCCTCTGGGCTCTCTTATTTACATATAGAGAAAGCGTTCTAGCATATAAAGATCAAAAATGGCCACTACAAAGTGAATGTGGGATAAAAGAATCTCATTGGTTTGCATTTTGCTGGGAACTTCCTGCCCTCTACTCATTAACAACACTGTTATATTACAAATGGAAACCATGATTGTCTTCCAGTGGTCAAGGCGCCACTTCCTATGGTGTTACATTTGAATATTTAAGTTAAAAACATTCAAAACCTCCTCTGCTATCGCAACCTGCTAGAAATGTTGTTTGTAATGTAATGTTGGGCTTTAACATTTCAAAATTTGCAACTTCTCTCCTTCAATATTGTTGTGCAGGATACAATGCAATGAAGTTCCCCTTCTATAGTTTAAAACATTTAAAATAGTGGCCCTCCATTATGCTGCGATGGCAGCTTCATTGTCTGTAAAAATTCATCTCACATTTGATGTGTTTGCAGATTACATTTCATTATGTCTGGTCTTCATTACTTAGCGCAAGTTGTTGGCAAATGTAAGTTTGTAAAGTTGTTTGTATTCCTCCCATGGCATGTTGCACAGATTACCTCTGTATGCTTGGCATTGCCTTTACAAAACTCCAAAGCCTCATCAACAAATTACTTTGAGGCACCCTATCAAACAGTTCATTCCTTGTCTGTACTGCTATGCTAGCTATTGGAAACGCATTACATTGATATTGCCCCCCCCAAAAAATAGCATGGGCTCTCCTTTCATGGCGTGAGTTTCACTTTAAATGTTGTGCAGCCTCTAGTGATTTGCAAAGGTAAGATTTCCCTTTTATAATATAAAACATTGAAAATAGTGGCTCCTCTTCTTGACATGCGTGGGGCATTAGTATTACATCTAGCAATTGCATTTGTTGTTCATTGTTTTAATATTTCTAAAACATAAACAATCTCCATAGAAAACAACGTGGGACTGTCTTTAATCCTCCATAGCATATAGTTTGTGGCTTGTAACATGCCATTTTACCTCTTCATATTGTGTAGACCTCTGCTTGGCTTTTAACCAATTCATATGCCTGCCATTGTTTCCATTTTATTTAATGTGGGCTCATCCATCAAATGCCATGCTAATCAATCGAGTATGCTTCCAGTTAATTTCAAAATTTCTATATGTATATTGACCATATCCCCTTTGTTCATACATTTAATGGATACTCTGTAAAATGATGTGGCCATCCATTTAGAATATAGAAGATACCTAAAAAGTTCTTTTGACACTGTGGTTGCAAGCTATCCCTAATGAGAATGCAACTGGCATTAAAGTACAATTCTCACAATGTGAACAATTTGACAAAATGTTGAATAGAAGATATCCGGATGGATTGGAATGATCATCACCTTGCATCATTTGAAAACCCTCTTGCATTTTTTCCTCTTGTCTATACTTCCATATTTTAAATTTTGAACATTAAGTACAAACCGGTGGCCTTTATAATCATTTTGACATTTATGCAGTTTGATCACATTAATGGTAATTAGCCTTTGGGGTTGCCTTTAAAAACTGACAACATCCAGTAATCGGGACATGGCGATGGGCCCACACATCCTATGTCTAAAATTCTTCCATGTTGCAAAATGGCATCTGATGGAACCAAACAGGTGAAAATATTTTAATTGCCCAAGTTGCCTCTTTACAACAAGTCTGCAAATTACCCTGTCGAATACCGATGAACTGCATTTGGTTTCAACTTTGAAAACAAGTCAAATGATCTCCTGAGAATTTGAGCATCTCGACACTAGAAGTATGTTATATGGAGAATATGAACTTAGAAGGGCACCTCTTCACAATTATCCAAGCACATTTGGCGACCCCTCAAAAGTAGCCACTTGAAAATACAGAAAATAGGAAATATGAAGAATAATGATTTCTGCAAATGAAAAGCTTCTTGCAAAGTGGGCAAACAAAACCCTCAAGATCTGAGATCTGGAAAAATTGAAGTAAATTTTGCCCATAATTCAGCGAAACCGTTTTCCTAATGTGACCAATTACAGTGCTTAAGATATAACCTTGCAAACAGGGCCTCTGACCAAACTGTGCAACTGATCAACATCAAATTGTTAGAAAATGCAAATGGAATGGGCTTATCAAAATGACCAAATGGACCTGTCATAACTTGATGACGGATACTCAAAAATTAATTAACCTTTTTAATAGGATACGAAAGGAAATTTTTCAATTAGGTCACTAAGTCAAAAGTTATAGTCAGTCAAACAGGGCTACTTCATAATTCTGATCAATTGCACAATGCATGACTATAGTAAACTACCAACTTTGAGGGATTTAAATTCTAGTCAAAACATATCGAAATGACTTGGGATTCTAAACATGGGTTCTTTGATACACATACTCAACATTCCCAAAGTGGTGGGTCATGACACATTTCTGGGTGCAAGATATTCAAAAGAAAACTAGGTCATTTACAACAGTTTGACATAGGCAAAAATGCAGATTTAGATAACCCCCTCAAAATGGCTGCTCCCTAATCATGTCAGAATTGAAATTCAGGAGCTGGGACCGACTGCATATATAAAATGAAAGGCATTAAAGCCTCTTCCCAATTTTTACCTCATGAAAATCATCCGGGCATCTTTTTCAATCATTTTAACTGAGCCTTCTCACAAAATTTCAAGGGTATCCACCTAGCTTATCTAAAAAATTTAACATGGTCACTGCAAATTTGTTCCAAATTTAGGAGTACCAATAGGTGTAGAATTTGGTCTTTCATTCAAGATTTTATTTATAAAGCAGTTAGTTTATCTGGAAGTCAAAAAAGCTCAGGTTGAATGTAATTTTGATTGGAAACAAGTCTGCAAATGTGATTCTATTGATGATAGTCAGGAGGCAGCCATTAATCATGGGCTCACCAAAATATTGGCCATTATTCAGGGCCCTCCTGGCACTGGAAAAATATTTATCAGGTTGAAAATTGTAAAGACTTTACTTCATAAGATTTCAAATTCCTCTGGTCCCATTCTCATAGTGTGCTTTACTAACAGAGCTCTGGATCAATTTTTGCAGGGAATATATGAATACGAGAAAAGTATAGCAAGGTTAGGATCTAGAACTCATAGCTCAATTCTTAGAAAATGTACTCTTGAATAGGGACAAGAGAGTTGATATCATATTGTTTTCTTTGGTAGTAAACATTGAATTCCTAATTTGAATGTAAAACAATCGGAAAATATAGGATTTCTTAACATTCCAAATAGAACTTGTGTTTCCCTTTCCAGGGCTAGAAGTGGTTTGTATATCTTTGGAAATGCCAAGCTAGTCTCATAAAATTCTCCAGTGTGGAGTGCTATCATAAATAATTTTACAGATAATGGGTATGTTGGTAATAGAATACCACTATACTATCCTAAACATCTAGATGACGTTGGACATGTTGTTACCAAATCTCATGATTTAAGGAGGTATGGCGATGGAAGTATGAGCTTTTGTACCATGAAATGTAAAGAAAAATTAATTTGTGGTCATCTTTGTCCCAAGAAATGTCATCATGGAGGACATGTGAGAATTGGATTTGCAAGGCCCAATGTATGAAGAAGTTTGAATTTGTGGACATGTCTTTAGGAAGGTTTGTCATGCAACTTCCTATGATCCCTTTCGACACATTGGAACAATCAAGGGTGTCTGAAAGGGTCGTAGGACCCCTTAAGACACACTTGAGTGTTCTAATGTGTCGAAAGGGGACATGGGGACTTCCTAGGGGTCCTAGTACACCTTGTCACTGGTTAGGACCCCTAGGAAGTCCCCATGACCACTTTCAACATATTTAAACACTCAAGTGTTTCCCAAGAGGTTGTAGGACCCCTTAGGACACACTTGAGTGTTCTAATGTGTCAAAAGGGGTCATAGAGACTTCCTATGAGTCCTAGTACACTTTATCATGTGTTAGGACCCATAGGAACTCCTCATGACCCTTTTCAACACATTGGAACAATCAAGTGTGTCCCAAGGGGTCCTACAACCTCTTGGGACGCACTTGAGTGTTCCAATGTGTCAGAAGGGGTTGCGGGGAGTTCCTAGGGGTCCTAACGCATGATAAGGTGTACCTTCCAATCTTTTATTTATGACTTGTTCTATTTAACTCACTTGAAACACCTATGTACTAGGAGGGTATTAAATTGTAATAACGATGTACGAAAGGTTGGAAGATTGTAGAAAAAACATGGATGACCATTGAAAGAAGAAAAGGCAACCAATCAGTCATTTAAAAAAATTCATGGGCGACCATTGAAATAAGCTATTTTTCTGGAGGGAAGAGCATAAAACTTTCGCTAATTTGCAATGGCCCGAAGTGAAGGGAGAAACTCTACTTCTAGATGTATTTTAGATTTCCCATCTATACAGTTTGGTGAAGAAGGGTGTGCATTTTCTGATTCCTACTGCAATATTTCACTCACTTGAAACACCTATGTACTAGGAGGGAATTAAATTGTAATAACTATGTATGAAAGTTTGGAAGATTGTAGAAAAATCATGGATGGCCATTGAAAGAAGCAAAGGCAACCAATCAGCCATTTAAAAAAATTCATGGGTGGCCATTAAAAAAAGCTATTTTGCTGGGGTTAAGAGCACAAAACTTTCACTAATTTGCAATGGCCTAAAGCAAAGGGAGAAACTCTACTTCTAGATGTATTTCAGGTTGCCCATCTATAGAGTTTGGTGAAGAAGGGTGTGCATTTTCTGAGTCATACTGCTCCAATTGTTACCTATTTGTGCCTCTGAAATACTGTGAAGATTACCATACATGTATTTTCTATGAACTTCATGGGGTGAAGGAAGAAAATGAAATACTTAGAGAAGAGGGTGAGAAACAATTTTGAATTACTAAAAATTTGTGAGAAGATATAAGATTATTGCGAGAAGAGAGGGAAAATCAATTGGGTCAAATTATCCAATCCCTAAGATAGAAAATTTCATCATTGCATGTAGAGAGCAAGAAGTAATTGGGAACAATTCAAAGAATGCAAAAAGATATTGAAATCTTGCATGTAGAGGAAGAAAAACAAAGTGAGAGTGTAGAAGAGGAGATTGGGTTTCTTTGGAAAATCTTAGGCAAAGCATTGGCAAAGAAAGATGTCATGCTATGTTCTTCTGATGGTTCAACATTTCAATAACATTCTCTCATTCTTGTGAGTGCTCTTTTCATTTTTCCCTAGTTTTAACATTCCTAGAGGTCCTAATGCATGATAAGAAATACTAGGACCCCTAGGAAGTCCCCATGACCCATTTCGACACATTTGAATTCTCAAGTGTGTCCCAAAGGGTTGTAGGACCCTTTAGGACACACTTGAGTGTTCTAGTGTGTCAAAAGGGATCATGGGGACTTCCTAGGGGCCCTAATGTGTGATAAGGTATACTAGGACCCCTAGGAAGTCCCCATAACCCCTTTCAACACATTGGAATGCTTAATTGTGTCCCAAGGGGTCCTATAACACCTTAGGACACACTTGAATGTTTTAATGTGTTGAAAGGGGTCATGGGGACTTCCTAGGGGTAACGCGTGATAAGGCCTAATAGGACCACTAGGAAGTCCTCATGAACCCTTTTGACACATTGGAATGCTCAAGTGTGCCCCAAGGGGTCGTAGGACCCCTTAGGACACACTTGAGTGTTCTAATGTGTTGAAAGGGGTCATGGGGACTTCCTAGGGGTCCTAACATGTGATAAAGCATACTAGGACCCCTAGGAAGTCCCCATGACCCCTTTTGACATATTCAAATGCTCAGGTGTGTACCAAGGGGTTGTAGGAAAATTTGGGACATAGTTGAGTGTTCTAATGTGTCAAAAGGGGTCATGAAGACTTCATAGGGGTCTTAACATGTGATAAGGCATACTAGGACCCCTAGGAAGTCCCCATCACCCCTTTCTACACATTAAAACACTCAAGTGTGGCCTAAGGGGTCCTACGACCCCTTCAGACACACTTGATTGTTCCAATGTGTTGAAATGGGTCACGGGGACTTCCTAGGGGTCCTAATGCATGATAAGGCCTACTAGGACCCATAGGAAGTCCTCATGACCACTTTCGACACATTTAAATTCTCAATTGTGTCCCAAGGGGTCGTAGGACCCCTTGAGACAAACTTGAGTGTTTTAATGTGTTGAAAGGGGTCATGGGGACTTCCTAGTTGTCCTAACATGTGATAAAGTATACTAGGACCTCTAGGAATTCCCCATGACCCCTTTCAACATATTGTAATGCTCAAATGTGTCCCAAGGGGTCCTACAACACTTTACAACACACTTGAGTGTTCTAATATGTTGAAAGGGGTCATGAGGAATTTCTAGGGGTCCTTAAGCATGCTAAGGCCTACTAGGACCCCTAGGAAGACCTCATGACTCCTTTCGACACATTAGAAGACTCAAGTGTGTCGTAAGGGGTTGTAGGACCCCTTGGGATACACTTGAGCATTCCAATGTGTTAAAAGGGGTCATGGGCACTTCCTATGGGTCCTAACATGTGATAAGGCATACTAGGACCCCTAGGAAGTCTCCATGACCACTTTTGAAACATTGGAAGGCTCAAGAGTGTTGAAAGGGGTTGTACGACCCCTTGAGATATATTTGAGTGTTCTAATGTGTTGAAATGGGTCATGGGGACTTCCCAAGGGTCCTAACGCATGATAAGGCATACTAGGACCCCTAGGAAGACCCCATGACCCATTTTGACACATTAGAACACTCAAGTGTGTTCAAAGGAGTCATACCACCCCTTCAGACACACTTGAGTATTATAATGTGTTGAAAGGGGTCATGGAGACTTCCTAGGGGTCCTAACATTTTATAAGGAGTACTAGGACCCCTAGGAAGTCCCCATGACCCCTTTCGATACATTGGAACACTCAAGTGTATCCTAA
>MU228386.1:2882631-2895665 GCA_018584345.1 Thuja plicata | reverse complement strand
GTTGTAGGACCCTTTGGGACACACTTAAGCATTTGAATGTTTCAAAAGGGGTCATGGGGAGTTCCTAGGAGTCTGGGGAGTTCCTAGGAGTCCTAACATATGATAACAAGTACGAGGACTGCTAGGAAGTCCCCATGACCCCTTTTGACCCATTGAAATGCTCAAGTGTGTTGAAAGAGGTTGTAGGACCCCCTAGAACACACTTGAGTATTCTAATGAGTCAAAAGGGATCATAAGGACTTCCTAGGGGTTCTAACATGTGATAAGGTTTACTAGGACCCCTAGGAAGACCCCATTACCTCTTTCAACACATTATAACACTCAAGTGTGTCCAAAGGGGATGTAGGACCCCTTTGGACACACTTGAGCATTACAATGTGTGAAAAGGGGTCATGGGCACTTCCTAGGTGTCCTAACATGTGATAAGATGTACTGGGACCGCCAGAAATTCCCTGTGACCCCTTTCAACACATTAAAATGCTCAAGTGTTTTGAAAGGGGTCATACGGCCCCATGGGACACACTTGAGCATTCTAATGTGTCAGAAGGGATCATGGGGACTTCCTAGGGGTCCTAACTTGTGATAAGACATACTAGGACCCCTGTGAAGACCACATGACCCCTTTTAACATATTAGAATACTCAAGTGTGTCCTGTAGGGTCGTACAACCCCTTTTGACACACTTGATAATTCTAATGTTTCGAAAGGGGTCATGGGGACTTTCTAGGGGTTCTAACGTGTGATAAGGTGTACTAGGACCCCTAGGATGTCCCCATGACCCTTTTTGACACATTGGAATTCTCAAGTGTGTTGGAAGGGGTTGTACAACCCCTTGGGACACATTTGAGCATTCTAATGTGTTGAAAAAGGTCATGGTGACTTCTTAGGGCTCGTAATGCATGATAAGGCATATTAGGATGCATAGGATGACCACATGACTCCTTTCAACATATTAGAACACTCAAGTGTGTCCTAAGGGGTTGTACGACCCCTTTCAACACACTTGAGCATTCCAATGTGTCGAAAGGGATCATGGAGACTTCCAAGGAGTCCTAACATATGATAAGGCATACTAGGACCCCTAGGAAGTCCCCATGATCCATTTCAACACATTAGAATGCTTAAGTTTGTTGAAAGGGGTTCTACGACCCCTTGGCACACACTTGAGTATTTTAATATCTCAAAAGGGGTGATGGGGACTTCCTAAGGGTCATAATGCATGTTAAGGTGTACAAGGACCCCTACAAAGACCCCATAACCCCTTTTGACACATTAGAATACTCAAGTGTGTCCTAAGGGGTCGTACGAGACCTTGGGACACACTTGACTATTCCAATGTGTCAAAAAGAGTCATGGGGACTTCCTAGGTGTCCTAACATGTGATAAGGTGTACTAAGACCCCTAGAAAGTCCTCATGACCCCTTTCAACATATTAAAATGCTCAAGCATGTCCCAAGGTTTCCTATGACCCCTTACAACACACTTGAGTGTTCAAATGTGTTGAAAGGGGTCATTAGGTCTTCCTAGGGGTCCTAGTACACCTTATCATGCGTTAGGACCCCTAAGAAGTCCCTATGACCCCTTTTGACATTAGAATGCTCAAGTGTGTCCAAAGGGGTTGTACAATCCCTTTCAACACACTTCAGCATTCCAATGTGTTGAAAGGGGTCATGGGGACTTCCTAGGGGTCCTAGTAGGCCTTCTCACATGTTATGACCCCTAGGAAGTCCTCATGACCCTTTTCAACACATTGCAATGCTCAAGTGTTTCTCAGGGGGTCCTATGAGCCCTTAGGACACACTTGGGTGTTCTAATATGTCAAAAGGGGTCATGGGGTCTTCTTAGAGGTCCAAGTATGCCTTATCATGTGTTAGTACCCCTAGGAAGTCCGCATGACACCTTTCGACACATTAGAACACTCAAGTGTATCCCAAGTCATTGTAGGACCCCTTTCGACACACTTGAGCATTCCAATGTGTTGAAAGGGGTCATGCGGACTTCCTAAGGGTCCTAGTATGCCTTATCAGTTTTTAAGACCCCTAGGAAGTCCTCATGACACTTTTCTATAAATTGGAATGGTTAAGTGTGTCGAAAGAGGTCGTAGGACAACTTGGGACACACTTGAACATTCTAATGTGTCAAAAGGGGTCATTGGGACTTTCTATGGGTCCTAGTATGCCTTATCATGTGTTAGGACCCATAGGAAGTCCCCATGATCCCTTTTGACACATTATAACAATCACGTATGTCCCAAGGGGTCTTACGACCCCTTTCGACACACTTGAGCATTTCAATGTGTTGAAAGGGGTCATGGGGACTTCCTAGGGGTCCTAATATGCCTTATTACACATTAAGACCCCTAGGAAGTCCTCAATACCCCTTTCAACTCATTAGAATGCTCAAGTGTATCAAAAGGGGTCGTACGACCCCTTAAGACACACTTGAGTGTTCTATTGTGTTGAATGGGGTCATGGGGTCTTTGTAGGGGTCATAGTAAGCCTTATCTCATGTTAGTACCCATAGGAAGTCCCCATGACCTCTTTCGACACATTACAATGCTCAAGTGTGTCCTAAAGGGTCCTACGACCCCTTTCAACACACTTGAACATTCTAATGTGTCAAAATGGGTCATGGGGACTTCTCAGGGGTCCTAGTACACCTTATCACATGTTAGGACCCCTAAGAAGTCCCAATGACCACTTTTGAAAAATTGGAATGCTCAAGTGTGTCCCAAGGGGTCCTACAACCCCTTAAGACACACTTGAGTGTTCTAATGTGTCAAAAGGGGTCATGGGGTCTTTCTAGGGGTCCTAGTATTCCTTATCACATGTTAGGACCCTTAGGAAGTCCCCATGACCCCTTTTGACACATTAGAATGCTCAAATTTGTCCCAAGGGGTCCTACGATAGCTTTCAACACACTTTAGCATTCCAATGTGTCGAAAGGGGTCATGGGGACTTTCTAGGGGTCCTAGTACACCTTATCACATGTTAGGACCCCTAGGAAATTTTCTTGACCCCTTTCAACACATTGGAATGCTTAAGTCTGTCCCAAAGGATCCTACGACCCCTTAGGACACACTTGAGTTGTCCAGTGTATCTAAAGGGGTCATGGGGATTTTCTAGGGTCCTAGTAGGCCTTATCATGCGTTAGAACCCCTAGGAAGTTCCCATGACCCCTTTTGGTACATCAGAATTCTCAAGTGTGTCCTATGGTGTCCTACGGAACCTTAGGACACACTTTAGTGTTCTAATGTGTTGAAAGGGGTAATGGGGTCTTCCTAGGGATCCTAGAATGCCTTATTATGTGTTAGGACCCGTAGGATGTCTCCATGACCCCTTTCAACACATTAGAATTCTCAAGTGTGTCCCAAGGGGTCGTACAACCCCTTTCAACACACTTGAGCATTCCAATGTGTTGAAAGGTCATGGGGATGTCTTAGGGGTCCTGTTATGCCCTGCATCCATGTCCCTACATTTTGTGTGCAAAATGTTGGGTCCCCCTTTTTTTTTTCTCTCTTTTGCTGCGGCTTTTTGCTGCAGCTTTGCCTTGTCTTTCTTTCCCTTTTTTCCTTCTTTCTCTGAGGTTTTCTTCTCCGGTGTGGGTTGTTTCCTTGGTTTGTTTTTCACCTCCGGGATCCTAGATCTCGGAGGTCGTCTTTTGTGGGAAGCTGGATTCTGGACTCCGGGATTCTTTGCTATGATGTTCTTAAGTCTTAGGAGTATCATCATAAGGAATCCTCAGGCCCGGAGTCCGGAGGTTGTGCCTGACCTAAAATCTCCAGAAGGAGGAGGATTACTTTTTCACCGCGGGTATAGATAGACTCACCTGTCATTTTCACATTTACCATGATTAAAATCTTCGAGCACTTTATGCGAAATAGAGCGATTTTCAAAGTGATTAGCAGAGTAGTTACAGAGAAATTTTTGATAATCAAAGCTTAACACCTTCTCCTGTTCTCAGACGTACGCTAGTGCTTCATGGTGGTGATCTCGATGGCTTGACAATTCGAAGTTGTTGTAGAGTTCTCGTGGTAATTTTTCCTCTCCTCCGCATTCTACGCTTTCAGGTTAGTGCTTTGGCTTCCCTCCTCTATTTTTCTTTCGTCTTTTCTGGTTCTCTTGGTTTTCCTGGTTTTGTTTTCATTTTCTTTATTTCTCTGTCGTGTTTTTCTTTTGTCTTCTGGTCTTGCCACCCGTCGGTGGGTCAGCTCTGCTAGAAGGTTGTCCGCCTTCTGTTCAGGGTTTGTTTGTTTGTAAATAGTCTGTAAATAACATGTACATAATGTAAAATATTGTATATATCTATTTCTGCTTTGTCTGGTTTTCCCGCGGGAGTCGTCCCGTGTGTATATTCTTGTATATATGTGCATATATGTAGTTATCCCTTGTATATATCCTCCCTTCCGTGTGTATATCCTTTGGCTCTGTGTGTATCCTTCCGGGTGGCTCGACGAGCTGGTCGAGTCACCTTCGCTTCTGGTTTTCACCTTCAAGTTTGCTTCGAGGCAGAAAACTACCTGTTTAAAACTTGGCTCGTGGCCGGTTTCAAATAGGAATTTTTCTCTCTCCTCCATCAAGTCTGTCAGAGCCTCATTTATTTCCCATGCGCGTAATTACTTCCAGCCAAGTGGCTTTCCCTTTTCACGCGTTCGAATAGTCGGCTCCACCGTCGTCGCATCGCATCCAATTAATGCCAACACACGTGGCGCCCACGTGGACTTACCTTCGCATTCTTCATTGTTAATGGTCATTTCTCTGGGCCTCAAGCCCCTTTACCACCCCTCATCCTATATCTTCACCAAATGTGATAAAATGTTCCAGACCTGGGGGAACAAGTTGAAGTGGCCAGATATAGAAGGGCCAGCCTAAAGAAGATTGATGAAGACAGCATTTTCCGCCTCCTTCAGGCCTTTAGTGATAATAAACAGCCTTGAGTTTTCTCCGGGAACCGGGGAAACTTAAATATTGAACATTCTTTATTCTTTGTGGGATGTAAGTTCCTGGATCCCGGAGTCCCAGGTCCAAAACTTTGTATTCTTTCAAACGATCTGTGTCCCGGCCCCCAAGGCTGACCGGTCATTTTCAGAAGTGGTTAATATGATTGTCAGAAGGTAGTTGGACATATTAAGAGGCATTGGTTCGGCAGTTGGTTTCTGACAGGGTGGTCTTCTCAAGGTGTCATTCAAAGGTACACCTGGCATGTTGGAGATAGGGCACCGCATTTCCCATTTATGAGGCATGTAGCCTCGGTCCTTGAAGGACCTACTTTCTTCTTTCTCCTCTCTGGCTCTCTTCTCGAGACCGATTCTTCCGATGTATATTCTTATCTTATTCTTCTGACATGACAGACCTATTTTATCTCCAGGTCTTTTGTAGGGTGGCGCAGGTAGTACCGGTCCCCAGATATTGCATTTTAATGGAATGTGTAAAATAGGCAAATTGGCCCATTTCCAAGGGTTGGCAAAATTGATGATTTTGTTGTCCATAAGAAATAGAAAAGTGATTTCTGGTTTTAGTTGCAGAGCTCAATGCTCCATTGTTTTGTTCTTGGTAGTTAGATGCTCCCCTAGAGCCACCATTGTATTACGCACCAGTGCTTGCTGGATTAAATTTTAATGAAGAAGGAAGGATTCTTGGCAATGATGTTGTTAGCGTCCCTGCTTCTGAGTTAATGGTATTTCATGTTTTAACATTCTATATGTCCTTTACTCTGATATGTTAAAGTAGATTAATGACCTCCTTATTTCCACTACCGATAAAATGCTAACTGATGGTTGTGTATTTCTTCGCTATTTAGTGTAATCTTTCAGAGTATTGTTGATGTTCCAGATATTTCAGCATGACTGTAGTTAGATAAACATTTCTAACCCTGCTGGATCTTTTCATTTTATTTTCTAAGTGTAGAGTACTCTGGGAAACCCTTACTGTTCTAAATCTCTGGAGGAATGAGTTGAAGTAACCAGCTATCCCCCTCAAAAATAGTCACCTCTCCCAACCAAGCCCCGCACCATCGTGACCCGACATCCAGGTGCTTGAAGGCTTGGAGGATTCATTTCCCCCGAACAACCTTTACATGCGGAGTTGGCTGATTTCCCCAGAACCCGGTGACAACTTATGACTGTTGGCGGACCCGGTCAGCAAAACCCCGTCAACAGAAACTGGCACTAGAAGGAGGGCATGAACTCATCCCCCTCCCAGGATTCCGATTTTACACCTCATGAGGGTTCCCCGAGTTGTAGTTTTAGGAGACAAGCCTTTAGTCAGATTGGGTCTTTTTCCCCAGCTAAATTTGAAAGTCCTTAGATCTGCCCTGAACCCCGGAAGGTTTGTCAAACTCGAGCCTCCTTCTTGAAAGAAGCAGACGTCGAAATTCCTACCAGCCACTGTTGTCTGGGGATCTACCATACCCCTGAATACTCAAATTCCCCAGACGGTCCCGGGAACCAGTACCCAAACTACCCGACATATAGTTCCCCCAATGGCTGCATATTTCAGAAACACTGGGTCCCCAATGGGCACTTTTCCGGGCGCGATCAACGACTTACCCTCCCACCCAGAGAATATTTTCCCATGATATGAGCACTTAGGCTCATGAACCGCAGAAGAACATCTACAAGCATACAAAGATGCCATGAATCGACACCGGATCTAGCATGAGGATGTTGTGACCCGCATGTTTCCCTTGTCCCTAGGACAAAGTGAGTTGAACTGGTACTTGAACCTTCCCGCCAACTCCATCAATACGTGGAAGGATATGGAGGATGCTTTCTTGGCTACCTTTCACGTACATGTGGACCTAGCTTGGTCCCACAGCCAGTTCATCTCCATTCAGAAGGAACCCAATGAACCTCTTGCAGCATTCAACCACAGGTTCCAGTGTGCCCTGAAGAGGTGCACAGGCCCTTTTGTCCCATCGCCAAATGTTACCATACAGACATACCTCAATGCGATGGACCCTTTTGTTGCCACCCTCCTCTGGAGAAAAACCACCCCGGGCGACCAGGACACCTTGGCAAAAGTCTACAACCTGGCCTTAGAGTTGTCTCGTGGTCTTAACAAATCCCCGGGCGGGATTGGACAAAACACACCCTATAACACGATCCCCGGCGGAACTGCTTATGCTGGAGGCTACAATCCCAATCTGGCAATAGGTGCCCCCTCGATGGTGGTGAATCCACTGCCGCCTTTGATAGACCAACAGGCACGATATGTTTACCCCTCCCAGATCCAGATAGCACCAGGTCTGGAAGTCTTCCCTTGGAATCAGCCACAGCAGACACCATAGACTCAGACACAACCATCTGGAGTGCCCTTCTTCCAGTCTTCCGCGGCTGGAGGATTGCCGCCCTTGACTCCGGTTAACCCTGCTACCTTCCCGGGAAGCCAACAACAACCACAACCGTCCCATTGTGATGCTAACACTCAGTTGACCGCCGAGGTTGAGTCCCTCCGGCGAATGCTATCCACTTTGACCATGGACATGGGTCAACTGAAGGTAGGGTCCTACGTGCCCTAGAATTCAAATTCCCAAAGGGGGAATATCTTCTCTGGCCAACGGAACAACAATGCCAGAAGAAGAAAATTCAATAATGGGCCTAGGCCGAACCAACAATAATGGAATAATAAGGCTAACACTGGAGGCCCACCTCCGAACTAAAATACCAACCAAAATGGTGCTAGACCATCCCATTTTACGCCAGTCGCAGACTTCCAGCCCATGACCAACTGGTGTAGGCTACATGATACAGGTTCCCACAATGAAGTGAATTGTGCCACTTTGGAGAAAGTCTTAATGATTTCCTAGCTGGACAGGTAGCAATCGCACGATACCGCTCCCCCGGAGCCCCCTGTCCAAGAGAAGACCCATAGTGCCTTCACCTGTGATACCATCTTCTTCAAAACTTCTGGGGAAGATGAGGAAGAATCCAAACTACAGGGATTCTTTGATGAATCCATCCCGCCCTTTGAGGCCAATGCCTTTACTAACCCACGGGCTCCATACAACACCCGGAGCCAGGTGGGTAAAGGACCAGTTTACACGCCTACACCTCCTACCAAAGATACTCCTCCTCCCCGGCGTAATACAACTGATCGACCCACCCCTCCAAAAGGTCCTAGCTCTAACCAAGCAAAAGATCTCACGGAGGAAAACCACCAGTTCTCGGGAGGAAGATTCGATATCATGAAGGCGTTAGAGCAGACCACCACCTCCATGACCTTGATGGAGGTTTTGTTAAATTGTCCCGAGTAGAAGAAGTCCCTTCTGAAGCTCTTAAGAAACCTGGAAGCAGTTAGCCGCCCACCCAAGACTGTCTCCTTTGAAGATGCTAATGCGGTCGTCTTTTGGAGAAACAATGAGGATCCTCCCTTCCTGCTAGGTCTGAACATTTACGGAAAAAATATACACAACTTCCTAGTGGATTCTGGAGCTTCGGGTAACATCATGCCCTTGACCATCTGTCAGAAGCTCAGAATCCACCCCACCCCGTCTAATGGCGCAGTGATCCAACTGGATAAGACTGCTGTGAAAATGGTGGGGGAATTGAAAAATATCCTGATACATCTTATCCAGGACCCCAGGATAGCCAGCATCATTGACATCCAAGTGGTGGACATCCCAGAGACTTACAGGATGTTATTAAGTCAGAATTGGTCTAAATCCTTAAATGGATACTTTTCAACCGACTTCACCCACTTATGGCTTCCATGGGAGGGAGAGTCTAATCAGATCCAGGTTGAAAGTGAGCCTCGGATGAAACATGCCCTTACCAAAGTTAGGAAGGTCAATGGAGTCCTTTTTTCTGAGTCTTCTCTAGGGGTGTACCGACCTCTTGAAATCTTAACATTTGATTTCATCCCTGGAGAGGATCCCGTAGTAGTGCAAAGAGCACAAGACTTGGAAGAAAAGGTGAGAATTGAAGTTAGCTCTCAGGGCCCCTCAGCGACCCTTGCCACACTCTTGTCTGACACGTGGTGCCGAGTGCATTACCAAAAACATTCAAAGCACGAGTGTGAACCATGTCTATCGATCGCTACCCGGCAACTTGATATCTTCCGGGGTGAACATACAACTAATTCCCTAGGACCTAGTACTCCTACGGGATGCACCCCTTTGGTGTCATTCCCCTGGGAATCACAAACAGAAACACCTTCGGAGGTAAATCCTATTGTCACGTCGGTAGTCTGGGAGAAAATCCCCAAGTCTCCCAGCGATAATCCAAAGGGAACTCCCCTTCCCCAGCCCCAAATTAAAAACAATGACTTATGGACCCTGAAATTTGACGGGTCCCGATCCAAACAGGGCTGTGGGGCCGGGGTAGAATTAATCAACCCGCGGGGGAAATCCTTCCTCGCATCCTACAGGCTGCAGTTTAACTATACAAACAATGTCACGGAGTATGAAGCCTTGGTCCTTGGACTCCTATTCGCACTAAGGAAAGGTATCACCCGCCTCCGGGCTCTAGGTGATTCAGAGTTGGTTGTTAAACAAGTCCGGAGTCAATACACATGTCATGACAAAAGGCTGACCGCTTATCGCAACCGGGCTTGGAGCCTTATCGAAGATTTTGATGCCTTTGGCACTGATCTCATTCCCCGGCGATGGAACTATGTCCTGGATGCCCTAGCTGTTTCTGCCATCACACTTGAGCCGATGGCCGGCTCACGACTCCGAAGATTTTCAGTTGAGATGGTCCCCACCCCCTCCATTCCAGACAATGTTACTCACTTTCAAGTTTTTGAGGATGATCAACATATCCTAGCCTTCATGGCCAATGTTGGTGTTTTTGAGGATCAGATAGTGGAGGAACGAGACCATGATGATACGGGGCAAAGTAATAAAGACGATGGGATCATGGACTTGCCCACCAACACTATCCCTAAGGGGATAGTTGCATTAGAACGAATCTTTGATTCAGACCCTCGGGCCCGTGAAAAGGTATCATCCTCCCCTGAGGGAGGAAAGTTTGAAAAGGTTAACATCGGGCAGCCTGGTGAAGAGAAGATCATTCACATTGGTACCTCCTGCTCCCCTAAAGAAAAGGAGAAGATTCTCGCGGTCCTCCGAGAATACATTGATGTAATTGCCTGGGGATATAGAGATTTAAAGACGTATGACACCTCCATCATGACTCATACCATTCCCCTGAGGCCTAATGCTAAGCCCTTTCGGAAAAAACAAAGACCAGTCAACCCATGATAGAGCCTCTGATCCGTCAAGAGGTAGAAAAACTATTTTCAGCCTAGATAATCTTTCCAATCCAGCATACTACATGGGTTGCCAACCTGGTCCCAGTCAGGATGAAGAACGGTGAGATCCACCTTTGCGTGGATTTCTAAAATTTGAACAAGGCCTCCAAGAAAGATAATCACCCTCTCCCCTCGTTGGACGAGGTGTTGCAAATAGTGAATGGATCCCAGATGATGTCTTTCTTGGATGGATATTCGGGATACAACCAGGTCATGGTCAAGTATGAGGATAGAGAGAAAATAGCGTTTACCACCAAGTGGGGAACGTTTGCGTATAGAAGAATGCCCTTCGGGTTGATCAATGCAGGGGCTACTTTTCAGAAGGCCATAGACATTGCATTCGAGGGCCTTGTAAATCGATGCATAATCATCTACATGGATGATCTGATAGTCTTCTCCTGGGACAGGCGTGATCACGCCACCCACCTCGCTCAGATCTGCGAGAGATGTCGCCGGTATGGGATATCCCTCAACCCTAAGAAATGTATATTCGGGGTCACCGAGGGGAAGCTTCTCGGGCATATCATCTCTAAGAAGGGTATATCCATAGACCCTGATAGAGTCGAAGCATTGCTAAACTTACAGATTCCTGGTAGCAAGAAAGAAATGCGATCCTTCTTTAGAAAAATAACTTTGTACGACGATTCATCACAGGATTCACAGAAATAGTTAAACCACTCAATGAAATGATGAAAAAGGATACCAAAATTGAGTGGAGTCTTGAAGCTAAGCGGGCATTCACCCAAATTAAACAGACCATAATGGAGGCACCTGTCTTGGCTAGTCTGGACTATTCCCTCCCGTTTTACATATACTCGTTTGCTTCTCTGCATTCTTCTGCGGTAGTGTTGACCCAAAAGGTTAAGGGGGAGGAACGACCAATTGCTTTCATGAGTTCCCCCTTTAAGAATGCTGAAGTCCGGTATTCATCATTAGAAAAACAAGCCTTTGCTCTAGTTCGCACCGTGAAGAAATTTTGGCATTATATTCTCCGGAGCAAAGTGCATGCTATCATCCTAGACCAGGCTATCAAATCTCTGCTGATGTAGAGTGAGTTAGGCGAGAGACAGGGGAAATGGATGGCCATCCTCCAGGAGTACGATTTAGAGATGCAGCCCATGAAGATAGTCCGAGGCCAGGGACTAAGTCGAACAATAGCAGAAGAGACTCCCCACATAGAATGTCATACTTACACAGTGGAGTCCATTACCCAGGACCCATGGTATACCAATCTGGTGTACTTGCTACTAAATAACAAGTGCTCGGAGGGATTACCTCCCCACAAACGCCGCGCCTTGCAGATGAAAAGTGCTCATTTTATGATCAAAAATTCTGCGCTTTACCGCCGAAACTACGAGGGAGTATACCTCCGGTGCATCGACAGAAACCAAGCTGCGAAAGTAATTGATGAATTCCACGGACAGTTTGGAATGGGACATGGCTCAGCTAACGCCACTGCCCATCAGATACTTCGGGCTAGATATTATTGGCCCTGCATATTCAAGGATGTTTACGCTCATGTCAGAAAATGCCATACTTGCCAAACTGCAGCACATCGGGAGCGTAACCCAGCCATGCCTCTGCAACAAGTCTAAGAGGCTAGACCCTTTTCCCAGTGGGCATTTGACTTCATCGGGGAGATCAACCCCAACTCGTCTATCAACCACCGATATATCCTCACTACGACTGATTACTGTACTCGGTGGTCTGAGGCTATCCCTTGTAAAAACAACACGCCGAACATAGTTATCAAGTTTTTAGAAGAAAACATCGTCACGAGGTTTGGGATGCCCTTTGCTTTAGTATGTGACAATGGTTCGACGTTTTCTTTCACACAATTACTCGAATGGGCCTACAACCGAAAGATAACACTGAAGTTCTCCAGCAACTATTACCCCCGGGGAAATGGCGTTGTTGAATCAACGAACAAGAATATACTTGAGGTGATCAAACATTTGTTAGAACAAAATCCCTGGGATTGGCACCAAAAACTGAAATTCGCCCTCTAGGCGGATTGTATCCGTATTAAAGCCACCCTGGGAACTGTATGTGATAAAAACCTACCTGCAAGGAACAACACTAGAACATGCAAACATTACGATTAGTCATCAAAATAACAAGATTCAAATAAGGGTTAGCATATTCAAATAAAATCCTAAAAACAAGTGTTTAAACCACAACCTTCGATGAGCTTGAACAAGGGCACCCAAGGCCTTGTTGATGTGCTCTTAGAGATAAATGTGGGTGTGCTCTCCCAACACAATACTAAATCCCACTATTTGATTGAAAATGCAAGCTAAAACAATGAAAGGCTCAAGAACAAGCATGAAGAGGCTTGTCTCAAGCTATCCATTGGAATGCAATGAAAATGAGGATGAACACTAAGATGAAGATTCAAAGAACTACACTAAGATGGCATGCAAGATCCAAGAAAATAAGGTTCATTCCATTATGATCCTAACATGTAATACCTAGATTATAAGCTTAAAACATGAAAGTATGAAAATGATCTAAAAATTCTAAAACTATTTTAGCATGATAACAATGCATGAATGAGAGATGGATTTGCTCTTGGAGAGACCTCTATTTATAAATTTTTGGAGGGAAAGGGAGGATTTGAATGAGGTAAACAAGCCATGCAAAAGTCAAACCAAGCATTTAAGGTTTGAGAGGCTCAAGATTTGCTCACACATGTGTGAGCAACTCTTGGGGAATGGAATGGGGGACAAGAAGGTGGTTGCCTTTAAGGAAGTTGGTGGCTTCCTTTTTGAGGAGTTGCTCACA
>MU228386.1:2838179-2852416 GCA_018584345.1 Thuja plicata | reverse complement strand
GACCTTAAGCCCATGTCTCTCCCATGCCTTATTAATGCCTTGGGCATTAAAGGCTCTTACATGTTCATTTATGAGTCTCCAAATTCATAAATGAACCTTGTCTCCCCTCTCTCTCTCCCATTCTTCTGTAAATAGAAGCCTGTTTTGAGAGCAAATAATCCTTCACCTAAGATTGAAAATACATTGTTATGCTGCTAGATTAATCCTAGAATCATATTCCATCTTTCATTTTATGCTAGTTCATTGTTCTTATTTCATCTTTTAGAGTTAAAATACATGTTTTTTCATCTTTTAGCTTCTTTTAAATAAAAATCCTTCATGCTAGGTTGTATTCGTCACTGGTTTATAGCATATTCTGAAGGCTAATATGTTGTTAATCACACTGCTCCTAGTTAGCAGGCAATAGGTCAGTTTTAGTGAGTTTTATAATGTCTTATCATGCTTTAGGACCCCTAGAAGGTACTCGTGACCCCTTTCAACACATTATAACACTCAACTATCTTCTAAGTTATCGTAGGACCCCTTAGGACACACTTGAGTATTGCAATGTGTTGAAAGGTATCATGGGGAATTCTTAGGGGTCCTAGTATGCTTTATCACATGTTAGAACCCCTAAGAAGTCCCCATGACCCCTTTCGACAAATTGGAATGGTCAAGTGTGACAAAAGGGGTCATAGGACCCCTTGGGACACACTTGAGCTTTCTACTATGTTGAAAGGGGTCATGGTGACTTCCTAGGGGTCCTAGTACATTTTATCACTTGTTAGGACCCATAGGAAGTCCCCATGCCCACTTTGGACATAAGAGAATGCTCAAGTGTGCCCCAAGGGGTCTTACGACCCCTTTCAACACACTTGTATATTCAAATATGTCGAAAGGGGTCATGGGGACTTCCTAGGGGTCCTCATATGACTTATCATGGGTTAGGAACCCTAGGAAGTCCCCATGACCCCTTTCGACACATTAGAATGCTTAAGTGTGTCCCAACGGGTCCTAAGACCCCTTTCAACATAGTTGAGCATTCCAATTTGTCAAAATAGGTCATGGGGACTTCTTAGGGGTCTTAGTATGCCTTATCATATGTTACAATTCCTAGGAAGTCCTTATGACCACTTTCAACTCATTAGAATGCTCAAGTGTGTCCCAAAGGGTCCTACGACCTCTCAAGGCACACTTGAGTGTTCTAATGTGTTGAAAGGGGTCCTAGGGTTTTCCTAAGGGTCCTAGTATGCCTTATCACATGTTAGGACCCCTAGGAAGTCCCCATGATGCCTTTTAAAACATTTGAATGCTCAAGTGTGACTTAGGGGGTCGTACGACCCCTTTTGACATGTTTGAGCATTTCAAAGTTTTGAAAGGGGTCATGGGGACTTTCTAGGGATCCTAGTACACCTTATCACATGTTAGGACCCCTAGGAAGTCCCCATGACCCCTTTTGACACATTGGAATGCTCAAGTGTGTCCCAAAGGGTCCTATGACCCCTTAGGACACACTTGAGTGTTGCAATGTGTCCAAAGGAGTCATTAAGACTTCCTAGGGATCCTAGTACACCTTCTCACATATTAGGACCCTTAGGAAGTCCTGATGACCTCTTTCGACACATTAGAACACTAAAGTGTGTCCCAAGGGATCATATGACCCCTTTTGACACACTTGAGAATTACAATGTGTCGAAAGGGCTCATTGGGTCTTCCTAGGGGTCTTAGTATGCCTTATCACATGTTAGGATGCTTAGGAAGTCTCCATGACCCTTTGTGATACACTAGAATGCTCAAGTCATTCACAAGGGGTCGTACGACCCTTTAGGACACACTTGAGTGTTCTAATATGTGGAAAGGGGTCATGGGGTCTTGCTAGGGGTCATAGTACACCTTATCACGCATTAGGATGGCTAGGAAGTCCCCATGACCCCTTTCGACACATTAGAATAGTCAAGTGTGTCCCAAGGGATCCTACGACCCCTTTCCACACACTTATGTATTCGAATCTGTCGAGAGGGGTCATGGGGACTTCCTAAGGGCCCTAGTATGCCTTATCACATGTTAGGACCCCTTGAAAGTCCCCATGACCCCTTTCAATAAATTGGAACGGTCAAGTGTGTTGAAAGGAGTTATAGGACATCTTGGGACAGACTTGAGTGTTATAATGTGTCAAAATGGGTCATGGGGACTTTCTAGGTGTCTTAGTATAGCTTATCACATGTTAGGACTCATAGAAAGTCTCCATGACCCCTTTTGACACATTGGAATGATCAAGTCTTTCTCAAAGGGTCCTACAACCCCTTAGGACACACTTGAGTGTTCCAATGTGTTGAAAGGGCTCATGGGGACTTCCAAGGGGTCCTAGTATGCCTTATCACATGTTAGGAGCCCTAGAAAGTCCCCATGACCCCTTTCTACACATTAAAATATTTAAGTGTGTCCCAAGGGGTCCTACAACCCCTTTCGACACACTTGAGCTTTCCAATGTGTCGAAAAAGGTCATGGAGACTTCCTAGGGGTGTAATACACCTTATCATGTTTTAGGACCCCTAGGATGTCCCCACGACCCCTTCCGACATATTGGAATGATCAAGTGTGTCCCAAGGGGTCCTACAACCTCTTACGACACACTTGAGTGTTCTAATGTGTTAAAAAATGTCATGGGGTCTTCCTAGGGGTCCTAGTACACCTTATCACGTGTTAGGACCCCTGAGAAGACCTGATGACCCCTTTTGACACATTAGAATGCTCGAGTATGTCGCAAGGGGTCCTACGACCCCTTTCGACACACTTGAGCATTCCAATATGTCAAAATGGGTCATGGGGACTTCCTAGGGGTCCTAGTATTCCTTATCACATGTTAGGACCCCATAAAGTCCCCATGACCCCTTTCAACAAATTGGAATGGTCAAGTGTGTTGAAAGGGGTTGTAGGACCCCTTGGGACACACTTGAGCATTATAATTTATTGAAAGGGGTCATGGGGACTTCTTAGGGGTCCTAATACACCTTATTACGCATTAGGACCTCTAGGAAGTCCCCATGACCCCTTTTGACACATTAGAATGCTCAAGTGTGTCCCAAGGGGTCCTATGACCCCTTTCAATGCACTTGAGTATTCTAATGTGTCAAAAGGGGTCATGGGGACTTCCTAGTGGTCCTAACGCATGATAAGGCATACTAGGACCCCTAGGAAGTCCCCATGACCCCTTTCGACATACAATTTAAATATTATGATTTATAAAATTTATATATTAATATATATAAGATATTATAATATAAAATATTATAATATTTAAAATATATATTAATATACAATTATATATATAATTATATATATATATATATAATACCCCTTAAACGCTATTTATATATATAATGTACATATAAAAATAATGATCTATAATATTTATATATTAATATATATATATATAAGATATTATAATATAAAATATATAATTATATATATATATATATATAATATTGATATTATGCAATTGAAATATTTATATAATACCCTTTTAAACCTCTTTTTATATCTAAACATTGAATTTTTTCATTTACTCCCGCCATTTTTTTGGGTTCCTGAAAATATCAGGTACCCAATTATGGACTAGTGTAACTTTGACCAAAATATTCCCTATCCCCATAGACAGGAGAATCACACAATTTTAGACTTTTTTCATGGGTTTCAAACGTGTTGCAGAAAAAAAAAATTGTGGGCCCATTTTTTCAAAGTTAGGTAATTTAAGTTGTTTTATGTCAACTTGTGGTCTCAATATGGGAAGCAACAGTCATCAAAAGTATAAATGGAAGAGGAAGGTGACATATGAAGAAATTCAAGCATATAGGGAAAAAGATAGAGAATCACTGAAGAAAGAGAGAAGGTATGTTAAACATTAATCAAGGTGACCCCGTCAATTTAGTTGCAAGTGAAGAGGATGTTGAATTTGAAAATAATATGGAAATTAATTTTGTGAATAACAATGTATGGATTGAAGATGAAAATGTAAAGATGGAGAATAAAAATGTAGAGTTGGGAAATGAAAATGTAGATTTGGGGAATGACAATGAATGGAATGAAGATGAAAATGTATAGATGGAGATTGAAAATGTAGACTTGGGAAATGAAAATGCTGCACAAGAACCATAGGAATGTTACACATCTCCAAATTATATGTGAAATGAAGTCCCTTGTGTGAGTGCTAAAAGTGGCCTTCTTACTTAGTAGTACACTTCAACATAGTCATTGTACTTTAGTTGCATATAATAATGAATATGGATTCATTCATCCTACATGTCTGAAAGAGTTGACCTATTGCCTTATAGAAGGAAGGAGTATGAGCTTTCTCTCCGATCATTGCAAGCTCAGTGACTACACACTAACCTAAATGAAGGATTTAGAGCTATATGTTGAAAGTAAAATGCTGATTAATCTAAATGCAAATGCAAATGCAGATTTTTGTTAATCCTAGCTAGTTAGGATTCAGTTTTAGAGCACCAAATTGAAATGTTTAATATTCATTTTTAAAGGCCAAATTGAAAGTATGCTCTAAGTTAGGTTTGATAAACAACAATACTAAATAAATGCAAAGAATGCAAGAAAGATAAATTGCAAAATTTAGTTTAATAACATTAAATAAAAAGTTAGGATCCTTAGTGAAGGAAAAGAGTTTCTCTTTTATAGAAATCTCTCTCAAATCGACGGTCGAGATCGAACAAAAAGAGTAGATCAGATTCAATTAAAGAAGAACAATCCATGTTCAAGTAATGTGATTGGTCGAGAGAGTCAGCTGACTAAACTGACTGATCAGTTATTTTGGAAACTTCAAAAATTAGTTTTCAGTTAATTGAAATGTTTCCAAAATGATAAACAGTGGAGAATCAGTTAACTGAGTGGAACTAGATTGTTTCTAAAATGATAAATCAATTAACTAGATTTGATGGTGTCATATGAATTTTTAATAATTTAATTGATTTTGAATGCATAATTATGTTTTTATAATTTATTTAATTCCTTTTTGATTTAATTGACAATTTAGTAATGTTTATTTAATTAATATATCAGGATATCAATTAAATAATTAACATAAGGTTTATTTTCCAATACATTATGATTTTAGGAATTAATTAATTAATCAAGTATGATGAATAATTAGGACCTAGGGTTTAGGTCAGATTAGTTCAAATATGATAATTTCTTGTTTGATTTAGGACTTATGGTAATCAAGATTAGGGTTTCTTGATTAATTGCTGAGATTGGGGTTCTAGGGTTTAGATGACCATTTTTAGGTGATTACATTTTCCCCTCTTTGAATTGATATGCAATCAGCATATTGACTCAAAAAATTGTTAGCAAGAAGACCCATAATAGTTTGATTTGAAGCGATGAAACCATTCTTTTGAAGAAGAAGAACGACTTTGAGCTTGATTAGATGAAGATCGATGAAAATATATAAATAGAATGCTCAGTTTGATTTGAAGTGATGAAACTAAAAATGTGTCAAGAACTCTTAAACCTTTTTGATTGATTTGAACAAATAACTTGTTTTATTTGAAGTGATGAAATTGATTATCGTTAAGAGATTTGATTAGCAAGTAAATTGACTTGATTTGAAGTGATGAAGCCAATTTGATTAATGTATCTAGTTTTAATAATGAATAGCCCATATAAGACCGATCTTGTTTGGTTTTGAGTGTATTCACCACTATATAAGACCATTGATTAGCTTGCCATTGATTTAAGATGATCTCAACTTGATTTGATGTGATGAAGCTGAGATGCCCCAAGTGACAGGGTTTTGATTGAGGATATGATCACTGGAATGTTGATTTCATGAACCTACCCCCTCAAAAGTGAAATCAAAATATGGCTAGGTGCCCCAATGATGAGAAGTGAATCAATTGATTAGGCAATTTAGGAAGAAACTAATCTGATTAGAAAGATGTCCCATGTGGTTAGCATAAAATTTGTACTTGATGAGAGGTCATGTTTGACTGAGATTGACCAAATTTAAGATACATGGATTGATTAGAAGAAAAGAATGAGAGATTTCCATTGGTTGTGCAAGCGGTCAGTTTCAAATTTCAATTTCAATCCTAAAAATGGAATCATGACAGTTGAATTAGCAAGGGGTGTCCTGACCACTTGATGATGAGAAGATTGATAGATAAGAACCTCAAATCCTTCACATTGGATATAGATAAAGTTATTATGTTGATTTCATCACTATGCAGATGCAAATGCAAGACTAACATGAATGAAACCTAAGGTGTAGTCACTGAGCTTTAGTAGTGAAAATTTTCATCATTGAGCATTTTTGGAACATCAGAGTTAATACAATCCTTACTAGTGCCACTGTAACCATAAGAATAGGAATATGAATTTCATCAGATAAGATATGGGAAACTAATGTAAGCATTAAGGCACAAAAGCTAAGATGACTTGAACATTGTTTCTTGTTGATGTTGCAATAGTACACTAGTATCGAGGCATTCAATGCCAAGATAACCATGAGTGCAATCTTGCATAAACGAGTAGAGAAATAAAACTCAAGGAGATAGTTCTGACCTCACCTTGCCATACAAATAAATATGATCAAGGGATGTGAGGATTTTTTGCCTTATTGTAGAAGCTCCTACCACATACACACTAATTATTTGACATTTTTGGATCATCAGGACCACACCAACAAGAAGTAGACAAAGAAAATATTAGAGAAATCAATGAGAACAGACAAGATACAAATAGAAGTTCAACATACCTCAGCCAGTTTCAAATTTTTTGGATATGTATATGTATGAGGTGTTGAGAAACACCATTATGCTTGTGAGTGCTTTGTGTTTGATTTCTATCGATTTGTTGTTTACGTTTGTGATATCCAATGTGTGTTAAGGAACACAGATGTATCCAAAGATAGTGTTAAGAAACACTGTTTATTATGGTGTTGAGAAACACCTGCTTGCATCAATAGCGAGTTGTCCTTCAGAAATGAAAATATTACTGACTCTGGTGTAATCCAAAGATGTGATCAAATATGAGGACCCATGACCCTAGTAGCAAACGGCGATAACTGACTTGACTCATACTGAAAGGACAAAGCTGATTTGATTGCCCCTAGGTTATGACAGGAAATCCACATAGCCTTTGATTTTCCTTTGGTTTTGGAAGATTTAGAATGAAATTCATCCATGATGGATTTAGGAACCCATATTTTCCTTAATATTATTCTTTTCTTAGATTGAGAAATCAATTCTTCAATGATGGATTTAGGAAACCATATTTTATTTGATTTTATTCTTTTCTCAGTGGACCCTTATGGTGTCTTGAATATTTCCTTTTTGTTTGTAGTCACATGTCGATTAGATGGGACATAGTGATCTTCATATGTATGTGGATTCTTGTATTTATGATTTCTTCTTTGCACATCCAAATTGCTTCCAAAAGACTTGGGGAGTGTGGATGAATAGGACTGATATGACTGGTTCATATGGATTGGTTGATAAGGATATTTCAAGGATGTATGTCTTTGTTGATCTTGATAGGGGATAGGGTAAGTGGATAGAGGGATATAAGGACCCAATATAGATGGAAGGTTTGAAGGTTTTAGCCTTGGAATATAAGGACCAAGGATGGATTTGGAGGATAGTGAAGGATGATGCTTATGTTTGAATGGAGGGATACAAGGTGTGGAAGGGATATCAACATATTTAGAGTGAGTTGTATTGCTAAGGCTCTTCTCTTTTGAATTCATCTTTATATCAATAGAAACATGAAAAGCTTTGATAGGAGCAATTGAAGCTTGATGGGATTTATTTTTATGCAAGGAATTATGAGGAATGATAGTTTCTAGATATGGAGATGTATGACATGGAGAGGATGGGATGCTCTGATCTTGACAAGGATATTTAGATGGTGTACAAATATTTCCTTTAACTTGATTTTCAATAGGCCCATTAGAGATGCCAAAAATGATATCTTGGTCTTTCTTGGGAGATGGATAAGATATAGGAGATGTAAGAGTTTCTTCTAGGAAGAAATGGAAGGGGATGATGAAATCATCATGGGACTCTTTAGATATGCGATTTTGGTCAATTGTTGGATAATGATTGATGGTGTCTTGGTCTTGATCATTACTGATATTTGTTTCTTCACACTTTGGATTGTCCTCTTGACATGGAGCCACTTCTAAGGATGAGGTAGGAGTGTTGATCTGTATGAAGGATTCCTGACACATTGACAGACAATCATTTGGAATAGGCATGATAAGCGTTGAAGCACATGGACGCTTTGGGTGTATGATTTGATAAGCCTTAGAAAGAGTTATAGACATATATTGATTAGCTTGGATCTCTTTTAGAGGTATTCCTTGAGGGTAGACATATTCGTCATTAGGATCACTCTTTGCTAGAGATGTTGTGGTTGGTTTTGAAGCTTTAGGAGATGGAGGAATGCAAGAAGAAGTAGATGTGGTATGTGAACCATCACTAGACATGGATTCCTGATATTGATCATGCTTGAGATTAGATGAATCATTAGGATTTTCAACTTCGGTTATGCCATCAACTATGAGATCTTGGAATTTATGTTTCAACTCCGTGCAAGATGAATTTTTATGCTCATTTTGTTGATATGCACAATAGGTACTCAAGAATCTTTGTCCATGTGATGTGGCTTGAGGCAATGTGATGAGGTCATTCTCAAGAAGTTCTTTCATTGTAGATTCATAAGATTTCCCCAAAGGAGTGAAGTCTCTTGTGCATTTAACCCAAGGTTTTTCTTTCATGAGGTTACTAATCCCTTTGGAGGGAGACTTCATGGTATTTTCAAAAGCTTTTAGGGCTTTGGATCCACTCACTTGATAATGGTCAAATAGAAAAGGATAGATTGAGCTTGATGAGGATTTGTTGGATTGTGTATCCTTTTACCCTTTAATTCTTGGATTTCACATTGCATAGTTTGAAGTTGTTTTATAAAGCTGTTATAGGAATCTCTTCTTCCACATTGTTAGGAGCATGAGGTTTAGCCCATTTTCTTTTAGACATTATAATATTGTCTTGATGCACTTGCATAGAATAATGAAGAGGAGGTATGATGAATTGATTGATTGACTGTCGGGTGCTGAAGTGATATCTAAAGTGTTGATTAAGTCCAAGACCAAAGGACAAAGGAGATCAAGTCCAACTGAGAGAGAGAAGTAATGACTCTGATCTTGATTCAAGGTTAACAAAACTACCCTCACAACTTAGGATAAGGACATCATAGACAAAGATGATAAGATAATAAGTCACTTAGACTAGCACAACGAAATTAGATTTCAAAATAGAAACAAGTCATCTATTGTCAACAGATTGCAGTCAAAGACAGACTAGTAGTGATGATGTTGATGAGAACACAGATTTGGTGAAAAATCAGATAGAACTTTCATAGTAGAATACATAATTGGACAACAAGTTTATAGATTTATAGAGTTTGTTAGTAGATGTAGAAACTCAGACAAGAGTTGACAGTTAACACCTAGAAATGCAGATTTGAATCATTGATCATTTTGATGTTTGATTTGATGTTTGAGACAAGATATGATAGACAAGTACCTAAAGTGTACAGTTTTCCAGGTTGTTTGATTGTTTGATTATTGTTGTTGTTTCAGTGAACACTCACACCAGACACATCAAGAAGCCCTTAGCTATTCAAGCACATCAAGAAAACCTTATTACTAGGTAGTGAGAAATTGACAATACTTGTTTGAATCCTCTTATAATAAAACACCCATTCAAGTTGGACAGTTAGAAGCTTGGCAACACTGGCTCCCCTCCATGATACACACTTCTCGGGCCTACCAAGCTTTGAATTTCTCAAGATCTGAGGATCTTGATAAATTTACTATCTCAACAAGAGGGGTACATGAGAGGTTTCTTAGGCATGCGTGTCTCACAATGCCTATATCAAAAAGTAGAAAAGGATTTTGGCCACTATCTAAAAAGCGTTTTAGTAAGGGTCTTCATTTAAGTGTATCCTTTATGTCTATGCAAGCATGATTCAGGTTGCTAACCCCACAAAGCACATTAGCAGAAACAGGTCACAATATGTGATTGAGACTTAGAGGCCCTTCTTTGTATTAGGTGAGAGCCGAGTATAAGCTCAAATGCCACTTATCTTCCAAGGTTTTGGCCTTGAGAATAATTTTTATTATAGTGAGTTGAAGAAGCTTGGCGTTAGCTTATTCTCACTTGGGTCATTCTCTAAGAGTGAGTACTTTTTCCCACTTGGACATGCCCTCTAAAGTTGTAGATCTCAAACGGTGAATGACAATTAATGTTTTTGGATTTCTAATCATCCCAAAAGGGTGAGAGAATAGTTTCCTGACATTATTTCATACCCTAAAACATCAAAAAAATGTTCATTTTAAGAATTCTTGCATGTGGGTTTCCATTTTAAGAAATAAAAAATAACATGCAAGCACAATGTTTTGCATTCTATCAACCAAAGGCAACTTGCAAAACCAATTCATGAGTAGTTTGTGTTTTAGTTTTCTTGGATAACATTCTAAAATCCACTGTTAGGCTGTATGCAAAAGATAATCACATGAACACCAAAGCCAAAGATTAGTCCATATTATCAACATAAGAAAATTAGAAAATAGATCACATATTCAAAAAGTAAACAGAAAATCAGGCATTTTCAAAAAAAAATTACACTATAAAGGTGATTGTATGAGCCCATACAAGGCTCCAGAAGCTATAGAAACAAGGATTAGACAGGAACAGTGATGAAAACCTTTAATTTAGGATACCTCTAAGATTCCAAAACTAAAAACTATCTCCAACCAAGAAATCTTTGGGAAATTCTACCCAAAACTTAAAAAAAAAAATGCACCTAATTTGGAGTAAAAACAAGCAAGATATGAACGTTTGAAAATAGACTACAATTTTAAAAATGCATATGGTGAATGCAAAAAAATTGAAAGTCTTGCTGATGTCAGCAATTTGGGGGATGAAATTTGACAGTCCCGTGGCCATCAGAAGAAAGCCAATATCCCTTTAATGTGACATCTGAATGACCATCAAATTGATTTGCCTAAAATTTTGTTTTAGGTGATGTGGCACATTATGATTTGCTAGTTTTAGGGGCCACCATAGGTGGAGAAGAGGAGGTGAACAAACAACAAAAATTTTAAATAGGACTGATTCACAATCTTCATCACATCAATGGATGCAATTCTATAAAGACATAGGAATAACCATGAAGGTTTTTGGGTTTTTAAATATGCAAATGTGCATGCTAAAAGTGGCCTTCTTACTTAGCAGTACACTTCAACATAGTCATTATACTTTAGTTGCATAGAGGAATAAATATGGATTTATTCATCTGGCATGTCTTAAAGAGTTGACCTGTTGCCTTCTAGAAGGCAGGAGTATGAGCTTGCTCTCAGATCAATGCAAGCTCAGTGACTACACACTAACCTAAATGAAGGATTTAGAGCTATATGCTGAAATTAAAATGCTAATTAATCTAAATGCAAATGCAAATGCAGATTATTGTTAATCCAAGCTAGTTAGGATTCAGTTTTAGAGCACCAAATTGAAATTTTTAATGTTCATTTTTGAAGCCCAAATTGAAAGTATGCTCTAAGTTAGGTTTGCATGCTTGAAAATAATAAACAACAATACTAAATAAATGCTAAGAATGCAAGAAAGCTAAATTGAAAAATGTAGTATAATAAAATTAAATAAAAAGTTAGTATCCTTTGTGAAGGAAAAGAGTTTCTCTTTTATAGAAATCTCTCTTAAATTGACAGTCGAGATCAAACAAAAAGAGTGGCTCAGATTCGATTAAAGAAGCACAATCCATGTGCAAGTGATGTGATTGGTCGAGAGAGTTAGTTGACTGAACTGACTGATCAGTTATTTTGGAAACTTCCAAAATCAATTTTCATTTAACTGAAATGTTTCCAAGATGATAAATAGGGTAGAATCAGTTAACTGAGTGGAACTGAATTGTTTCCAAAATGATAAATCAGTTAACTAGATTTTATGATGTCATATGCATTTTTATTAATTTAATTAATTTTGAATGCACATTTATGTTTTTTATAATTAATTTAATTCCTTTTTTATTTGATTGACAATTTAGTAATTTTTATTTAATTAATATATCAGCATATTAATTAAATAATTAACATAAGGTTTATTTTCCAGTGTATTATGATTTTAGGAACTGATTAATTAATGAAGTATGATGAATAATTAGGACCTAGGGTTTAGGTCAAATTAGTTCAAATATGATAATTGCCTATTTGATTTAGAACTTAGTGTAATCAAGATTAGGGTTTCTTGATTAATTGCTGAGATTGGGGATCTAAGGCTTAGATGACCATTTTTAGGTGATTACACCTTGCAATAAAGATAATCAATCTTGAAATTCAGGGCTTTCAAGAACACCTAAATGGTTAATTGAGAATGAGGATAAAATTATGAATAATTGGGAAGGAAAGAGATCATATAAAACCATTAGGTTGTGGGATTCAAGACTTTATGATCAATTTTTTTGAAACAAGACATTGGTTGAGCAATGTAAAAATTTTATGCAGTTGTTAAAGATGCAAAAGATGAGACCTGTGCTTGTGAAATTGAAGATTCATGTAAACAAGAAAATGGAGAGAAATGCCATTATTGTGAAGAATCTTTTCAATGCTCTCAATAGGAATGAGAAGACAAGTAGAGAAAAACACAAGAGAGTTTCTTGGAGGGTTATTACAACCTCCTTAGTAAGTCATCAGTTGAGAAAGGCTCGTTTGATGAGACAAACTTGTGTTGACTTCAATATAGACCGTAAAACTTTGGATATAACACTTGCAAGAAGAGAAAGACTTGATGATCCGCTTCAAATTGATACATGGGCTTATGGTGGGAGACATCCACATTTTCATAAGAAGCTAACGGATGTTGTCAAGCATGAAATTCAACAATTTTGGCATGCTAACTCAAGAGTGTCACCAAATGTGAAGGTTGTCTTGAAGTTGAGAGTTGGAAATTGAGACCACACTCCACATCCTAAATATTATGTGGAGTTAAGTCAAACAATGTTGTATAAAAAATTTTAAGAGACACATCCAACATTGAAAATATCACAAAGGTCTTTTGAATTCGTGAAGCCATTTTATTGTGTACCCCTTAAGATTTGGAATACATGTTGTTGCAAATATTATGTTGAGTTTTCAATGCATCATTATGTAATACCCACTCATGTTTTACTTTTAGTTTTTGATGTCGTACTCTTTTAGGCATTGATTTCAGTTGATTAGCTGGAATATTTTAGGCTACTTTCATGAGAGCTACTATTCTTTCAGTTGATGGTGACTATTGTTTATGATGTAATGGTTATTATCAGGATGTGATGTTTAATGTTTTGATTATATTGTACTTACCCCATACTTGCATGTGTATGGTTATTGTGTTTATGTATCTATTTGCATGTTGTTATGGTAGAGGATAGAGACGTAGTTACTTGCTTCAGTGAGATCCACATGTTTGACCGATCCATATCATTGATTGTGATATTATATTATGTATGTACATGCGTGTTCTTTGATGACAAGATTGCAGGTACAGGGCATCGTCTTCCCTAAATTGGCAGGAGTGATCGTGCCTATAAATATTCATCTCAATGGTAAAGAGGGGAGGTAAGATACAGTTCCAAAACCCTAACCTAAGCCTAATCGTCCTAATGTGGGATGAGTTTCAATATGACTACCTTATCCAGATTTGTCTAGGTTGACTGAATTCAAATACCCTCTCTCTTGAGTTTGTGTGTGTATTGCTTGATTATGTTTTCAGGTGATTTTTAGATTATTGAGTGATTTTTCATGTTTAGTGAATTAATGGATTATAGTTGAATTAATAATTTAATTATATCCTAAGTTTATTTTAAATAATTAATTAAATTGAAATATTTGAATATTTTGATTTAATTAAATATTTTATTTAAAACTACATTGTATGAGCTCATATGATTAATTAAATAATTAAATATTTGGTTGTATGCATTATTGTGACATAATTATTTAATCTATTTAATTAAATATTTTATTAATTACATGTGCATAATTGTGTTGAAAAAGTATTTCAACTTCAAAAGATCTTAACTTGTAATTAGGAGTCTAGTTTGAGTTGTGGCAATAAAGCACATTTTATTTAATTAAATTGGATTTACCTTCAATTTTGAAGTTGAGTTAAACTAGGGATTGACTTGGGAGT
>MU228386.1:2820025-2838129 GCA_018584345.1 Thuja plicata | reverse complement strand
ATAAAGCACATTTTATTTAATTAAATTGGATTTACCTTCAATTTTGAAGTTGAGTTAAACTAGGGATTGACTTGGGAGTTGTCATTCACCTTTGCATGTTTTGGGGAATTTGGATCTCTTTAGGGGGAATTGGTCATTCATTTTCTCATAATAGGTTTTTGAGAATTGGAGAGCTCTTGGTGATTTTGAGGTTTTTGAAGAATTGTGGATTGTTGTGGATCTTGGTTGCTTCAAAGTTTCAGGGTTTTCTATTGCTTGTGTGTGTGTGTGTGTTTGGATCTACATTGTGCCAGATCTGTGGTTGAATTGGGCTTGAGGGTTTTAGCTCTACTTTCATTCTCCAAACTACATTCCTCTGTTTCTTGCATTGGATTAAAGGTAGGTTTCGTTTGCCTTGCATGGATTCAATTTTGTAGATCAGAGGTTTTCTGTGATGTTTTAGTCCATGTCCTTAAATTTGGTCTTTAAATGGCTTATGGATGTTTTCTATGTTTTCGGGTGTTTCTAGAAACCCTAGATATCTATTTCTATCATTTTCTATAATCTTAGCATCGTAGGGTTGTGCTGTCAAAATTTCGGGAAGAAATTCCCTCTAGATCCCTTAGAAAATGAAAAAATTAAACTCCTTGTATAGTTTATAGTATAGGAGAAAATTTAATTTGTGGATGCTTTATGTTTTGGCGATTTTGAATTTTATGTGAAGCCCAGATCTATTATTCTCGTGATTATATATTCTATGCTATAGTAGCGTTACGCTGACAAAATTTCGTTAATTGATTCATCCTAGAACTCCTAGAAATCAATAAATCAATTTGCTATATAGTCCTAATTATAGATGAAAGAAAAATAAATTGGAAATGGGAATATATCCCTTCAAAACAAAATTAAATTGAAAAATGTGTAGTCTCTGGAATTATACAGTCTGGTGAAAATAAAATCAATTAAGAAAAAACAAACACCAGAAGACAAAAATGGAATAAAAACAAAAAAAGTCATCCTTCTAATTTATTTCCGTTTTCAGAAATGGGGTATTACTTCAAATAAGTACTCTTCCTTAAAAAAAAAGAATGTTAAAACGAAATAAAAATTCGTTAAATTTAAAAAGGAAAAGAAATACTAAACGCACTGTATTTCTTTTAATAATAAAAAAAAAAGTTTAAAAAAATATGATAAGTGATGGGAAGGTGGGACCCCATCCCAACCTATCCCATGGCATAAGCCACTTTCCCTAAGGAAGGGAAGCGGCTGTCACACCACCTGCCGTATGGCAGGTGGGTGATAGTACCGCTGTCCCCACTGTCCCTTTTTGGGATGCACTCTGTGTGGCGCAGGGGGGCTGGGTACCCTGCGGGCTCCTCCCCACAGTCCATTGAGGACCGCGCTTTGCGCGCGGGCATTGGGGAACCCGCGTGGGTCCCATCCTCCAAATTTGGTATTTGATTTTAGTTTTAAAAAAAAATCATTTAAGATGTTTATTTTTTAGTTTCATTTTTTTTTAATTAATTTAATTTATTAATAATTTTTTTTTTAATTAGAAATTATTTAATGTATTTATTAATTTTAACTAATATATGGCTATTAATTTTTAGTTAACAATCTCATTATTAAATTTAATGTGATAGTGGTTATGAATTTGTAAATTAATTTGTATTATAGTTTCTTTTAATATATAATGTGGTTAATTTATAGATAATTGATCTACAATGTATTAACTATGGTACAATTAATGCATGATATAATTAATCTATAATATGACAATTTTATATTATATTAGATTTATTATGTGTATTATGGGTTAGAGATATGAGTGTTAGTTAGCAAAATTTGATAATTGGTGCTTGTTGAATTTATAGGTGAAGTAACATTCCTAGTGGAGTTAACTGTAAATTTTATCCTTTATGCTCATTTTTCAGTCCTTTAGGACATTTTCATTTCTATGCATCTTATGGATCTCTTGTGCTTATATATGTGGTTATCTAGGACATTGGACGACCTAGGATGTACACAGAGGCTGGGGGGGAAGTGTTTATCTTTTCTGTTACTTCATGGTGTGTGTGTTGTCAGATATTGCCTTAAACTGACCATGATGACCCTTTCAATTATGTATCTGTGTGTGTACCTATGTGTGACCGTTCTTGATTGTGTGGGATACTGGATTTTGGGTACACTAGGGTTGCGACCTATGCTAGATCTATTAGGATCTTTGAGCCTAGGGTAGGTTACCTAGATGTGTAGTAGGGGGTGGCTTGCAATAAGTTTCGTGTCCTTCGGGTTGCTTATTGTAGAGTTTCTTTAATAAGTGATAACTAAAGACATATTAGAATATAAAATAGATTAATAAGATGTATCCTCACGCATGCTTGAGTGCTAGTATAGGCTAAGATGGTTTGGAGAAGATGTTAGTTTCCCTGTGAGGTATCTGGCATAGTTAGTGGGCCTTGTCAGTATGAGAGGACATTAGCTCCGTGTATGGTCACTTGGGTGCCAAAATCTATTGTGATTATCTGGGCTAAACTTAAGGGTAGACCTACATGATGACACCTTCCTTTACACATGCTAGATTTCCTACGTTGTCAATTGCCTCTGGATTAGTGAGTCTTACCTTTTGTGATGATTAGTACACCGGATTAGAGAGATATCAGGATTCCTTGCTTAGTGGTTATGCCTTGTTGGTTTTGGATATCTTATTGGGATCTATTGTTATCTCCTTAGCACAGTGGGGTGGACCTTTGTGGTTCCACACGGATGGGTGGTAGTGATTCTTTATCCATTGAGATTTGACATCCTTGTACCAAGTGCTTGATGGTTTCTTGCAGATGAGCTCTTTATATTCCTTCATCATTTATTATGTAATTCCATTATTGTAATCTTGTATTAGAGTATCGCATGTGATACCTAATCTGGAAATTGTAATAGTAAGTAGATTAGTGTGATTACCACATACCCTGCAACATGTGCAGTGGATGTGAGTTTATGGTAGTTTCATGGTTATCCGTGAGGATTGTAATTATGGTTATGTAAGTAGTATTTGATATGATTAATCAGATGGAATCTTTTGTTATAATGTTAGTTGTGTTTTTCTTTAAATAATTCAACATCATCGGACCCTTTAGTCGTGTAATCTATGTGAGTGTAAGACATGTGTATAAATGGTTATTGCTTCCGCATGACTGTATGTTTCTTTATGTTTACTTTTAAAAAAAAATTATTCAGCACACATAGTGACATGTTTATGTTAATCTCTCTTGGGTTTCCTGGCAGGGCGTTACTTCTGGTATCAGAGCTAGGTTTCTACACTAGGAACTTTGGGAATTGTACGCCCATTAGGTTGTATCTAGCTTTAACTAAAACTAAAACATAGACATGCTACACATATGTTTTGATGTATTACTTTATGGTTTATTTGTTTATGCTTTATTTTATGTTTCAAGCTTTGTGGTGAATGTTGTATCCATCTCCTTTTCATTCAGTAATTATGCCTGAGACATGCATAGCTAGAGGCCATGGTAGGGGTAGGTCTGGTACCCGTGGGGGAGGGTGACAGGCTAGCTCCTCCACTAGCGTCAGATAGGAGAGGGAACAGCAGTAGGACAGAGGTGATTAGAGGCAAGAGGACTAGGATGAGTCTGGGGGTATGAACACTAGACAGATCCTGCAGGATATCCTTGATCATCTTCCTGAGAGGGCCAAACTAGAGAGAGAGGCATCTCATCACTCCTAGTAGTAGGAGGAGAGAGAGAGAGAGAGAGAGCCCTCATGAGAGGACTATTTCTTTGGATCCAGTAGTGGTTGCAGCCAACCACATGAGAGATTTGACAAGAGGAAAGGCCATTCCTTTCACTGGATAGGATTCTAGATTAGAGGAAGAGACCTGGTTGATTGCATTAGATAGAGTATTCACGATGCATCCCTTTAGTAGAAATACTAAAGAAAGGTATGCCATCATGTAGTTGACTCATTTTGCAGCTATCTCATGGAAGATAGAGGAGTAGAAGCTTGGACTCAACATGGACACCATTACTTGGGAACTATTTCTCAAGAATTTTAGAGTGAGGTTCCTATCTGATTAGTGGAGGTAGCAGAGAGCTGATGATTTTCATAATCTTAGGCAGCCGATGATGATTGTGGAATAGTATGAGCTTCATTTCTATGAGCTCCAGCAGTATTCCAGATACAGCGATGATACCGCATTTTTGGTACATCATTTTGTACGTGGGCTTAACGCTCACATCGTAGGTGATGTGAAGCTCTTTGAGCCAATGGACCTACGAGCTACAGTGATTAAGGCCACTTTATTAGAGGCAAACTTGGCATCAAGCCATGGTGGTAGATAGGGTGGTCAGGCTAGTGGGGCTTTCAGAGTAGGCTATAGAGCTAACCAGTCACAGGGCGCTGGGAACTTCAAGATGCCATCTAGTTATTATAGAGGTAATCAGAACCAGAGCTAGAGTCTATATCAGCAACAACAGCAGTAGCAGAAGACTGTGCCTCCTACCTAGAGTGGTAAGGGTGTGAGGAGTGGACAATGCAATAGGCATAATCAGTCCAACTGACCAGGCTAGAACGCACAACCTAGTGCAAGTCATAGGAGTGGCCAGCAGTCTAGAGTGCCCTCCAATGGGAGAGGCAACTTTAGAGGCATAGGGTGCTTCACTTGTGGTCAGTTTGGCCACATTCTGGTGAATTGTCTGTAGAGAGCACCATAGTTTTCTATGCAGAGGCCAATAGCCTTAGAGCCTACTATAGGGGGAGGTTCACATAGAGTTTTTGCAGCTCTTGATCAGAGGTAGGCAGAGCATCAGGGCACAGTCATTGAAACTTTAGGTACTATTCAGGGTACTTCCATTTCTATATTATTTGATTCAAGAGCAACCGAATCTTTCATTTCACCTTTCCTTGTTGATCTTTGTGGGCTAGTGGTTACAAAGCAAGCGTTAGGTTGGCAAGTGGAGTTAGCCTCAGGGGCTAGGGTAGCTACAAATTCCTTGGTTCATGGTTGTAAACTGAACTTAGGAAAGTTAATTACCTCAGTAGACTTACGTGTGATTCCTTTGGGGTCATATGGAGTTGTCTTAGGAATGGACTGGTTGGGAGATCATGGAACTAAGATTGATTGTAGAGAGAAGATCATCCTTTGCAAGGATGATGCTGGCAGTGAGTGTCGCATTGTGGGGATTCCTCAACCCATATCTCTTTGCATGATATCCGCAATGCAACTGAAGTGACGCATGCAAAAGGGATGTCAAATGTATGCAGTATCCATGTGTGAGTTAGATGGTATGGAAAGCAAAGTCAAAGATTTGGATCATCCCATACTTCAGGAGTTTATTGATGTATTTCTTGATGAGGTTCCAGCTATGCCACTGAAGTGTGACATAGAATTTTGCATAGAGCTTGTGTCAAGAGTAGAGCCTATTTCTAGAGCACCATATCATATGGCTACTCATGAGTTGAGTGAGATGAAGCTACAGTTAGAGGAGCTATTGGAAAAGGGGAGCATTCACCCTAGTGTTTCTCCTTGGGGTGCACCTATCCTCTTCATGAAGAAGAAGGATGGATCCTTACGCTTGTGTATTGACTATAGATAGTTGAACAAGGTAACAGTCAAAAATAGGTACCCATTGCCACATATTGATGAATTGTTTGACCAGATCAAGGGAGCCAAGGTGTTCTCTAAGATTGATCTGAAGTTAGGATACCACCAGTTATAGATTGAGGACGCTGATATCCATAAGACAGCTTTTTGTACATGCTATGGACATTATGAGTTCACAGTGGTTCCATTTGGGTTGATGAATGCTCCATCAGTGTTCATGTGTTTAATGAATGGAGTGTTTCAAGAGTACCTAGATCACTTCATGCTCATCTTCCTGGATGATATTTTGATCTATTCTAGATCCATGGAGGAGCATGAAGAGCATCTTCGGTAGGTTCTGGAGTGTCTTAGGAAGAATCAAATTTATGCCAATCCGATGAAGTGTGATTTCTTCCAGACTGAGGTTTAGTATCTTGGTCACATCATTTTAGGGGAAGGTATCTCTGTAGATCCTTCAAAGATTTAGGTGATTATGGATTGGCCAGCACCCACTAGTGTGTCTAAGGTGTGCAGTTTCATGGGTCTTGTGGGATACTACCGCAAATTCGTGTGGAAGTTCTCTAGAGTGGCTCATCCTATTACTTCTCTTTAGCAGAATGGTGAGAAGTTTGTATGGACAGAGAAGTGCGAGGAGGCTTTTCAGAGTCTCAAGGTGTGTTTGACCAGTGCACCTATCCTAGTTGTGCCTGATCTAGTGGGGGATTTTGTTGTATGCACTGATACATCATTAGAGGGTATTGGAGTGGTTCTCATGCAGGATGGGCGAGTGATTTCCTATGAGTCTCGCAAACTCAAGGATCATGAGCTCAACTAACCTACTCATGATTTGGAGCTAGCGGCAGTTGTCCATGCTTTGGTTCAATGGAGGCATTTTCTTTTGGGACATCGATTTGAGCTTCATAGTGATCATCATAGTCTTTAGTATATCTTTACCCAGCCTAATCTGAATGCTAGATAGAGAAGGTGGATGGAATTCCTTTGCAAATATGACTTTGAGATAAAGTATATTTAGGGGAAGGAGAACGTGGTTGCTGATGCATTGAGTCACAAGCGATAGGTAGTTCTAACATTGACTCTTAGCATGGATTTGAGGGGTAGGATACTCCAGTCACTTCCTAGAGATACATTGTATCAGGAGGTGAAAGCTGAGATAGAGTCAGGGAGACCATTAGAGGGAAGAATCTCTAGTTATGTTTTGGAGACAGATGGTCTTCTACGTCATTTGGGCCAGATCTATGTACCACCATTGGATGATTTGCGTACATTAGTGTTATCTACGACTCACCATGCACCCTATTCAGCACATCCTGGTGTCAAGAAGATGCACATAGATCTTTGATAGCTCTATCATTGGGCTGGTATGAAGAGGGAGATTATAGACTTTGTGGCTAGATGTTTAGAGTGTCAGAGGGTCAAGGTAGATCACCAGCATCCAGCAGGGCTTCTCCATCCTAACCTCATTCCATCATGGAAGTGGGACATCATATATATGGATTTCATAGTTGGATTGCCTATGACTCCTCACAGGCACGATGTTATTATGGTGACTGTTGATCAGTTGACCAAGGTGGCTCATTTCTCACCGATGAGATCATCTTACACAACAACTTCTGTGGCCCGAGTCTTCATGCAGGACATTGTGAGACTTCATGGCATTCCTCTCTGTATTATATCGGATCGAGATCCTATTTTTACCTCAGCCTTTTGGACATCTTGACAGCATGATTTAGGTGCTCAGCTAAATTTTAGTTCAGCGTATCATCCTGAGACTGATGGTCAGACTGAGCGGGTGAACCAGGTTCTAGAGGACATGTTGAGGATGTATGTCATGGACAGATAGACTCACTGGGAGGACTACTTGTACCTAGTAGAGTTTGTGTATAATAATGGATATCATAGTTCCATTGGCATGGCACCTTTTCAGGCATTGTATGGCTATCCTTGCCATACACCTTTGAGCTGGGAAAGATTGGTGGACCATATTCTTCTTGGTCCTAAGATTCTTTGTGATATGGAGCAGCAGGTAGTGAGGATTCGTGAGCATTTAGTGACTGGATAGGATAGACAAAAGAAGTATGCAGATGCTCACAGAGTGGATGGCCAGTTCATAGTTGGAGATAGAGTGTTCCTAAGAGTGCACCCATGGAAGAGTTCAATCCATTATCGAAAGGGTTCGAAGTTGGCACCTTGCTTTGTGGGACCATTTGAGATCCTAGAGAGGATAGGACCAGTTGCTTATTGACTTTCTTTGTCACCTAGACTTTCACGCATCCATGATATTTTTCATGTTTGAGTTCTTAGGAGATATATACCTGAAATTATGCATGTACTTGATTGGAATGCATTACAGGTCAAGGACAGGCAGCTGGCTTTGGAGCCAATACGTATTCTAGAGTAGCGCGGTGTGACCCCCAGGGGTCGCACCATAGAGAACATAAGGGTCCAATGGGACCCAAATGATGAGTCTTCAGCAACATGGGAGGATGAAACTAGATTACAGGGTTTATATCCCTACTTGTTTACAGGCTTCCAGGAGTAAGCCTAATCCTAGGGGAGGTGGATGTAATACCCACTCATGTTTTTCTTTTAGTTTGTGATGTCGTACTCTTTTAGGCATTGGTTTCAGTTTATTGGCCAGATTATTTTAGGCTACTTTCATGAGAGCTACTATTCTTTCAGTTGATGGTGACTATTGTTTATGATGTTATGGTTATTATCAGGAAGTGATGTTTGATGTTTTGATTATATTGTACTTACCCCATACTTGCATGTGTATGGTTACTGTGTTTATGTATCTGTTTGCATGTTGTTATGGTAGAGGACGGAGACGTAGTTACTTGCTTCGGTGAGATCCACATGTTCGACCGATCCCTATCATTGATTGTGATATTATATTATGTATGTACATGCGTGTTCTTTGATGACAGGATTGCAGGTACAGGACAACGTCTTCCCTGAATTGGCAAGAGTGAGTGTGCCCATAAATATTCATCTCAATGGTAAAGAGGGGAGGTAACATACAAATCCAAAACCCTAACCTAAGCCTAATGATCCTAATGTGGGATGAGTTTCAGTATGACTACCTTATCCAGATTTGTCTAGGTTGACAGAATTTGAATACCCTCTCTCTTGAGTTTGTGTGTGTATTGCTTGATTATGTTTTCTGGTGATTTTCAGATTATTGAGTGATTTTCCATGTTTAGTGAATTAATGGATTATAGTTTAATTAATAATTTAATTATATCCTAAGTTTATTTTAAATAATTAATTAAATTAAAATATTTGAATATTTTGATTTAATTAAACATTTAATTGAAAACTATATTGTATGAGCTTATATGATTAATTAAATAATTAAATATTTGGTTGCATGCATTATTGTGACATAAATATTTAATCTATTTAATTAAATATTTTATTAATTACATGTGCATAATTGTGTTGAAAAAGTATTTCAAATTTAAAAGATCTTAACTTGTAATTAGGAGTCTAGTTTGAGTTGTGGCAATAAAGCACATTTTATTTAATTAAATTGGATTTACCTTCAATTTTGAAGCTGAGTTAAATTAGGGATTGACTTGGGAGTTGTCATTCACCTTTGCATGTTTTGGGGAATTTGGATCTCTTTAGGGGGAATTGGTCATTCATTTTCTCATAACAAGTTTTTGAGAATTGGAGAGCTCTTGGTGATTTTGAGGTTTTTGAAGAATTGTGGATTGTTGTGGATCTTGGTTGCTTCAAATTTTTAGGGTTTTCTATTGCTTGTGTGTGTGTGTGTTCGGATCTACATTGTGCTAGATCTGTGGTTGAATTGGGCTTGAGAGTTTTAGATCTACTTTCATTCTCCAAACTACATTCCTTCATTTCTTTTATTGGATTAAAGGTAGGTTTCATTTGCCTTGCATGGATTCAATTTCGTAGATCAGAGGTTTTATGTGATCTTTTAGTGCATGTCCTTAAATTTGGTCTTTAAATGGCTTATGGATGTTTTCTATGTTTTTGGGTGTTTCTAGAAACCCTAGATCTCTATTTCTATCATTTTTTATAATCTTAGCATTATAGGGTTGTGCTATCAAAATTTTGGGAAGAAATTCCCTCTAAATCCCTTAGAAAACAAAAAAATTAAACTCCTTGTATAGTTTATACTATAGGAGAAAATTTAATTTGTGGATGCTTTATGTTTTGGCAGTTTTGGAGTTTATGTGAAGCCCGGATCTATTATTCTCGTGATTATATATTCTATGATATAGTAGCGTTATGCTGGCAAAATCTTGTTAATAGATTCGTCCTAGAACTCCTAGAAATCAATAAATCAATTTGCTATATAGTCCTAACTATAGAGGAAAGAAAAATAAATTGGAAATGAGAATATATCCCTTGAAAAAAAAATTAAATTGAAAAATGTGTAGTCTCTAGAATTATACAGTCTGGTGAAAATAAAATAAATTAAGAAAAAACAAACACCAGAAGAAAAAAAATGGAATAAAAACAAAAAAGTCATCCTTCTAATTTATTTCCGTTTTAAAAAATGGGGTATTACTTTAAATAAGTACTCTTCTTTAAAAAAAAAGAATGTCAAAACGAAATTAAAATTCATTAAATTTAAAAAGGAAAAAAATACTAAATGCACAGTATTTCTTTTAATAATAATAAAAAAAAATTTAAAAAAATATGATAAGTGATAGGAAGGTGGGACCCCATCCCCACCTATCCCGTGGCGCAAGCCACATTCTCTAGGGAAGGGAAGCGGCTGTCACACCACCCGCTGTATGGCAGGTGGGTGACAATACCGCTGTCCCCACCGTCCCTTTTTGGGACGCGCTCTATGTGGCGCAGGGGGTTGGGTACCCTGTGGGCCCCTCCCCACAGTCCATTGAGGACCGCGCTTTGCGCATGGGGGTTGGGGAACCCGCGTGGGTCCCCTCCCCCAAATTTGGTATTTAATTTTATTTAAAAAAAAAAATCATTTAAGATGTTTATTTTTTAGTTTCATTTTTTTTTAATTAATTTAATTTATTAATAAGTTTTTTTTTAATTAGAAATTATTTAATGTATTTATTAATTTTAACTAATATATGGCTATTAATTTTTAGTTAACAATCTCATTATTAAATTTAATGTGATAGTGGTTATGAATTTGTAAATTAATTTGTATTATAGTTTCTTTTAATATATAATGTGGTTAATTTATAGATAATTGATCTACAATGTATTAACTATGGTACAATTAATGCATGATATAATTAATCTATAATATGACAATTTTATATTATATTAGATTTATTATGTGTATTATGGGTTAGAGATATGAGTGTTAGTTAGCAAAATTTGATAATTGGTGCTTGTTGAATTTATAGGTGAAGTAACATTCCTAGTGGAGTTAACTGTAAATTTTATCCTTTATGCTCATTTTTCAGTCCTTTAGGACATTTTCATTTCTATGCATCTTATGGATCTCTTGTGCTTATATATGTGGTTATCTAGGACATTGGACGACCTAGGATGTACACAGAGGCTGGGGGGGAAGTGTTTATCTTTTCTGTTACTTCATGGTGTGTGTGTTGTCAGATATTGCCTTAAACTGACCATGATGACCCTTTCAATTATGTATCTGTGTGTGTACCTATGTGTGACCGTTCTTGATTGTGTGGGATACTGGATTTTGGGTACACTAGGGTTGCGACCTATGCTAGATCTATTAGGATCTTTGAGCCTAGGGTAGGTTACCTAGATGTGTAGTAGGGGGTGGCTTGCAATAAGTTTCATGTTCGTAAGAGATTACTGGGTTTCTTATTGTGGATTTTCTTTAATAAGTGATAACTAAAGACATATTAGAATATAAAATGGATTAATAATATGTATCCTCACCCATGCTTGAGTGTTAGTATAGGCTAAGATGGTTTGGAGAAGATGTTTGTTGCCCTGCGAGGTATCTGGCATAGTTAGTGGGCCTTGTCAGTATGAGAGGACATTAGCTCCGTGTATGGTCACTTGTGTGCCGAAATCCATTGTGATTATCTGGGATGAACTTAAGGGTAGACCTACATGATGACAACTTCATTTACACATGCTAGATATCCTACATTGTCAGTTGCCTCTGGATTAGTGAGTCTTACCTTTTGTGATGATTAGTACACCAGATTAGAGAGCTATCAATATCCCTTGCTTAGTGTTTATGCCTTGTTGGTTTTAGATATCTGATTGGGATTTGTTGTTATCTCCTCAGCATGGTGGGGTGGACCTTTTTGGTTCCACATGGATGGGTGGTAGTGATTCTTTATCCATTGAGATTCGACGTCCTTGTACCAGGTGCTTGATAGTTTCTTGCAGATGAGTTCTTTATGTTCCTTCATCATTTATTATGTAATTCCATTATTGTAATCTTGTATTAGAGTATCGCATGTGATACCTAATCTAGAAATTGTAATAGTCAGTAGATTAGAGTGATTACCACATAACTTGCGACATGTGTAGTGGATGTGAGTTTATGGTAGTTTCATGGTTATCCATGAGGATTGTAATTATGGTTATGTAAGTAGTATTTGATATGATTAATCAGATGGAATCTTTTGTTATAATGTTAGTTGTGTTTTGCTTTAAGTAATTCAACATCATCGGACCCTTGAGTCGTGTAATCTATGTGAGTGTAAGACATGTGTATAAATGGTAATTGCTTCCACATGATTGTATGTTTCTTTATGTTGACTTTAAAAAAAAATTATTCAGCACACATAGTGACATGTTTAGGTTAATCTCTCTTGGGTTCCCTGGCTGGGCATTACACATTAACTATTATGGTCCATTCATTCTACTTTGCATACTAATGAAATGCTAGAGGGTTGTGGTGCAAGTGGTCTTCCCTAGTCATCAAGAGACTTGCTAGATCAATTTTTATGTCATAGAGATGATGCTTTTTTATTTTAAAAAAAATATTGCTTAAATGCCAAGTGCTCAGAATGTGGTGGCTTGTCCAAGTGTAGGACATGTTTTCATGAGGGTTTGGAACACAATTTTGGAAAGAAACTTGTCCAAAAAAAGTTATATAAAACAGTGAAACATACATTGAAGAGTGGAGGTGAAGGCTCTAGATGTGAGTTAGTTGTAAAAGAATACAATGTTGCTGATTTTATTTCAGATTTCAAGACAAATATTTTTTACAAGTATGCAAGGCATAGTCACAAGTCTCAATGGTTGGATCAACAATTCAGGACGTGTAAGGACACTTTCCCCATTGGAACTATTATATCCATTGTAGAATTTACGGAGAACTATACATTGCAGCCCCAAAAGGAGACTCAAGCTCAATATTACAATTCCATTCAGGTTGCTATTTTTGTACACATCAAATATAGACATTCCCCTGATAGCATAAAATATGAGCAGAAGATAATGAAAGAGTACCATTTTTATATGAGCGATGATAGCTATCACTCTCATGAGTTTCTTCAACATTGTTTCTAGAACAATTTCAACTTCTTGCAGGAAAATGGTATTTCTATGGATAGACATCTCATCTGGTCAGATAATTGCACTGGTCAATTTAAGAATGCCAGAATGTTTTATTGGTTGTGTAGAGTGCATGTGGAGAGAGGTGTACCTCATATTTGGATTTTTTTTTGAGTTGGGGCATGGGAAAGGGGAGCATGATGGAGTAGGCGCATGTGTGAAGAGAGCTCTAGTTAAGGAGCAATTGAGGATTTTAGATGTTGTACTTCTTGATACTCATTCTATTGTTGATTGGTGTACTTTAGCATTTTCATAGGGGGACTCTTGATTCTACAGAACCTAGATTCTTTTGGTTGGTTAAGGAGGGAACTATATGAGATAGATTGGATTGTCAAACAGTGAAAGACTTAAAAAATGCATTCATTCCAAAGCTCCAATAGTAGTACATGGACCATTTGGACATGATTGTTGGCTTGTTTTTGCCCCATGTATTTTTAGTATGATTGGGATCATTGTGAGTCAAGTGAGTGGGTGGATACATGGGTTCCACAGTATCTAACTCCTTTATCTTTGACACTCTCTATAAGAAATGATGAAATGTACACTTCAATGTTGTAGGAGCACCAATAGCACTAAAGCACAACAAGAGGATAAAATATCCAATTCCATTAATATTGGATCTATGTTTATATTTAAAATTTATTGTAATGTAATCTAAGGCATAGTTATCTCTTGTGAAAGACAATGAAAGTCATTTTGTTTAATGAGTGCATCAAGGTCCTAATAGATTCACTTAAGTCAATATGGTCAAAATATGTCAAAATACCCATGGAAGGGTAAAGGAGGTATAAAAAAAGTTCCATTTAGTCTATTTGGAGTTTTTAGAAGTTCGTATGTAAAGTTTAGTGTTCATTTGTGTCAAAATGTCATTATGGTCAAAAATTTACATAGTGCAACATCTGCAAAATTGTAAAAATGATGTCTAAAGGGATAATTTCAGTATTGAAGTAGTTGTAACTATAAAAATGAATCTCAAAGATTTTATAAACCATTTACTGGTCGAATTTGGGTCATGGTGTGAGGGTGAAGGAAGATTTAAGAAGTTGGAATCAAACACACCTCTGATTGTCACCCTGCAGGAAGAAGACAGTCAAGTGTTCATCCTTGTTGAGGATACAAATATGATGTGTGATAGGATGATATACTGATTTGAGAGGAGAGGATTGATAATCAAAGAGAATTGTATCATATTCAATTGATGAATAAAGTGTTTGATAGGTAAAAATGAACTGGGTTATCAATGTATTCTTGGTAACAGTCGTGTTCTCCTCTATTTCCTTGCATATTTGTATTAGTAAATAGTTTGAATGCAATGTAAACCTGATTGGATGAAGTAGCACAATGAATTAATATTATTTTAGAATAGGTTTGAGAAATTTCCATGATGTGTGGATAGAGATCCACATTATTTTATGGAAATTGTCCTTAAACCCTAAAAATCAAAGGTTTGTACAAGGGTTTGCTTATATCTTTGTTTGTACCTGATGGAAAATTCCTATTATGGGATCATTTTAGAGTATATTCATAGTGATGTAAAATTAATTTGGGTTTTCATCTAATGGTTATGATATGTATGAGATTTTTGGATGCCCTAGGTGGACTGTATGTGAACAATTCTTCCTGATTTATGATAGTAAAAAAGGCTCTTGGTAAACATATCATAACTTCTGATTGAATCCTTGGATCTTCATGTGGTTTGTATATGTTGGGTAAAACCTATCTTAACACAATCTCATAGGAGGGATTTTAATAAAAATACCTGGTCTAAAAGTTTTTGGGACTAGAAATCTATAACAAAGGGGTAATCACTAAGTATTGAATGGAGTTGATTGATATCTGAAAAGGATTGTGATCAAAGCTAGGGAATTTCTCATTGTGATTTGGTTTTATATTTATAAGTAGGATTAAGAGTCTAATAATGCATTTGATTCTTGTCATCAGAAAAGAGTTATGAATGTGTCTTTGAAACATATGAATGGATGATATTGGAATTGTTGGTTGTGTTTTCCAGTTGTCTTAACAAATATGATTGGATGTATGAGGATTGAATGATATTAAGAGTGATTGGTAAATATATTGTGTAAATGAAGATGATTAATTTATTATGCCTCTAGAAGTATGAATATGAACAAGAACATGTCAAGAATGAAGATTGGATAAGGTGTACCCTTGAGAAGTTGATTGTTTTCTATGATGCTCTACATTAGATTGGTATCAGAGCTAGAAGCTCTTGAGTGTGAGAGGTGGAAACTCACACCAGGACCTAGCCCATGAAAGTTTCTTTATTTGATTCTATTGGAGATTTGCCTTTATGCAAATAGTTGTTTGTATGTTTGTCATTGATGACAACATATAATATACAACAGGTATCCTATGTGAAATTATTAGTATAGATGGTTTTGGGATATGCATGTTTATTTACATGGTATATACATGTTCTAGATGCTATGTTCATTCACACTAAGTCAAATACATAGTTACAGTTGAGTTATGAATAATCAGTTATGGCAGTTAGAGTTTCTGGAGTCTATCTGTTAAGAGCCAACACAAATATAGTGTTCGTTGAGTTACACCTATCTTCAGGATATGCATGTTTGTATTCAAGTTTAGTTATGATTTGAAGTTAGTTATCCAAAGGTGCCAAATGTGTTTCAAAATAATCACAATGTTAGAGTTAATTTAGTGAAGCCATCTTTGTGAAGCGTTGCATCTATTCAGTTTATATTTTGTGGTTGTAATTAAGCTTGCATGGTTAGTTTAGCCAACAAGAATGTTGTGAAGAGTTTCTTAATAGGTACCATGATCTCATACCTGGATAAAGATATATATAACAATTCATTTGTACTTGGAAAGTGTGAATGATAAGAAAAGTAATAGAAAAGTGTAGAGCAGAATATCAATTGAGTTTCATTCATCAGAGATCTATGTGAACAAAGAGTTGAAGTATAAAATACATTGGAACTGATCAAGACAACATGTCTACTTAATAGTTCATCATCAGATATAGTTCATATCTATTTCTTGAAGGTTGTAGGCTTCACCATTCAAGAAGTGAGCTTTTGGACAGTGAGTCCTCACCCCTAATAGTGTTATTTGTAAAAGAATCCTAATAGGGTCCGACCTTTAACCAAGTCACTATACTTATTGCATTGTAAAGAAAAAATTCTAACAAGGCTACAAAATCTTCTAACAGGGATTATTATAAACAACTATAGTTCTTTGTGAGTGCTAATTCCCACCAGGGGTTTTACCTTTGGTTTCCCCATAACCAAATTATGGTGTTCTCATTTGTGTTATCTGATTGTGTATTTGTTTTATACTATTATGTAAGTAAAGGGAAAAAGAAATTAATTAGCTGATAACTGATTCACCCCCCCACCCTCTTAGTTATCCTTTGGGACTATTCTAACAATTGGTATCAGAGCCACATGCCTTGGAGAGAAAGCCTAATAGCTTAAGGTAGATCAGATGGCATACTTCAGGAAAGAGAGTCCTAAATTTGATGGAGAAAACTATCTTGACTGGAAGAACAGAATGATAACACATCTACAATGTGTTGGTTTTGAGATCTTTGAAATTACCACATAAGAATTTGTTATTCCCTCTTTAAAAGACCTTGTAAAAGATGATGCTGCTAATAGAAAAAAGGAAGTATTCACTGCTAATGCTATTGCCAAAGAAGCCCTTATAAGAAGTGCCTTATCATATAGTGAATTCTTAGAGATAAAAAAAGTAGATAGAGCATACACTATATGGAAGTATTTGGAAGACATGTTTGAAGGAGATATCCAAGAAAAGAATGCATGCAGAAAGACATGGAAAAAGAAATACAACAATCTTGAGATGCTACCTGAAGAGAACATCAGAGCTTACAATCGGAGGATTAATGAAGCAGTTTCTAGAATAAAAAACAATGGTGGAGAAATTTCCAAAGAAGACATAATGGAAAAGCTAATGACTACTTTGATAGTAGATTATGAGAGAAAGATTAATATCTTAGATGAGACTATGAAATTTTCAAAAGACTTCAAGATAGAGATGTTGATCAGAAAAATATCTGCATTTGAGATATCTAGATTGAAGATTGAACCCAAAAGTGAAACAACCTTCAAAGCCTCAGTCCATGGTAAGAAACCTCTACACATCTCTAGCAATAATGAGAAAGAAGAAGTTGATGAAGAACTAGAAGAAATCATTTCTATGATTGCTAAGAAGGAAAGAAAAGGAAAAGGAAAGTATGAAGGACAGTTGCCATTCAAATGTTTCTCATCCAACAAGATTGGCCACTTTGCATCCAAGTGTCCTACAAGAGTAAAGAAATTCAGATCTGATTATAAACCAAAATATAGAAAAGATTTCTATCACGCTGAAGAAGGTGTAACTGATGAAGATTCAGGAGGAGATGAAATTGGATTCATCGCCCTTAAAGACATGGAAAAGTTGCTTGAGGAAATGGACATTGTAAATGAAAAGGAAGCACAAGAGTTAGCTTTAATTTCCAAAGCAGACATCAAAATTGACTGGATCATTAATAGTAGATGCTCTCACCACATGACAAGAGACAATGATAGATTTGTACATGTTGGACAAATACAAAGGGGGTATGGTTAGATTCAGAGATAACACTCCCAAATCGATCATAGGCAGAGGATCTATTACATTAGATGGAAATAACAAGACATATGATTTTCTTTATGTTGATGGTTGTTGGTTAACAGTTTGTCCTCTCTTAAGATTTTCAATCTTTGACTCTCTATACACCCAAGGTGAGAGAACAAAAGGATGTCCACCAACAAATGGGTCAGTGTAAGTCTTCTATCACTTCCCTCTAAATTGATAGGTACAGCTCCCTAATTGTGTTTGATATGTAATGAATGTGTCTTTTTTATTGATCATCAGGTTATTCCTTAGGAGTTTTAACCAAATTGCTTGTAGACACAAACAATTCAGGCAAAGATAATGTTTAATCTATATTCGAATCTAATCTACCTATTCTAAAAAT
>MU228386.1:2799336-2817989 GCA_018584345.1 Thuja plicata | reverse complement strand
GACTCTCTATACACCCAAGGTGAGAGAACAAAAGGATGTCCACCAACAAATGGGTCAGTGTAAGTCTTCTATCACTGCCCTCTGAATTGACAGGTACAGCTCCCTGATTGTGTTTGATATGCAATGAATGTGTCTTTTTTATTGATCATCAGGTTATTCCTTAGGATTTTTAACCAAATTGCTTGTAGACACAAACAATTCAGGAAAAGATAATGTTTAATCTATATTCGAATCTAATCTACCTATTCTAAAAATGCATATTCTACTGAGGAGAATAGAAGCAAAATTGTACATGAACAAAAAATAGAATTGCTTATGCTGCAACTTCTAACATGGAATAGAATCCAAGAAGGAATTACAGTTCCACACACAATTGTACTTTCTATTCTGATGCACCTAGATTATCGAATGAATAGGAGAAGGATCATACATGAAAGGTAAATGGAATTACTTTCACTACAATTACCAACATGAAATAGAATCCAGTAAGCAATTACAGTTTCACATATAACTGTTCTGTCTATTCAAATGCAAATGAAAAACTACGATGGAACAAAAAACATGAGACAAAGCCTCTGCAAATAGAATCACTTCTTCTTCATTAACAAGTTTGCCCCCCTCATTACTGAATTCTTTACAGAATTTATAGATTATACAATACATTCAGGCTTCTAAGAACCAATGACTTTCCCCCTTCTTTGAATACAAAGAGGTAGAATGCGAAGAAAAAGACTTTTCAAATCTGAGAACTCAAACAGTCATTACGGAATCTGAAACTCATCATCTCCAACCAATATTATCGAGCTATTTTTCTGTTTCTTCTCCCCCTGTTATTCAACTAGTCGCATACTCGCCACCCTTTCTTGCTCAACTTTTCTCCTTCTACAAGTGAGCGATGACCTAGCTCTTGACTTCATCTTAAGTCTATCACGTAGTTGCTATCCTCTTATGTTTTTCTTTTGGGTTCATGCGAGTGAGAGATGCTTTCCTTTTCTTACTTTTCACACACTCACGAGCTAACATTTCATTTTACCTGAGTCTGGGCAACTAAGCGACCATGCCTCTTATCTTTCAGCTTATTCCCTAATCGCACACTCGCTGGCTATTCAAACTTAACTTTTGGATCTAAGCGGGTGAGCAACTTTAATTTTTTACTACATACTCTATCTGGTCATGCACTCGCGAGCTCTTTTTTTTCCACTTCTATTGATCAGCAACTGAGCGATGCTTTTCATCTTCTGACTCATCGCACACCCACGAGCTCAACAATCTTACTCTGTTTCTGATGGTGAGTGCACGACTGTCTCTTTTTTCTAACTCGTCGCACCCTCGCAAGCTATTTTTCTTTTACCTTTATTGATCGGCGAGTGCGCGACGCTTTCCATTTTTTACCTTGTCGCATACCCGCGAGCTAACATTTCATATTCTATCATTATTGGCGAGTGCATGACTATCTCTTTTCTTTCCTTGTCGCACCCTCGCGAGCTCTGTTCCTTCCATCTCTGTTGATAGGTGAGTGAGCGATGTCTTTCCCCTTTCTACTCGTCGCACACTCGCCGGCTCTTTTTTGATTACCTCAAAACATCAGCGGGTAAGCGAGGTAATGAATGGCTCCTTTAGTCGCTCGGTCGTAGACCTTTAAGAATTATGAAAGATACTTGTGCGACTGAGAAATGCATCTTCATATCAGTACCTTATGCCTTTGTCGCGCAGTCGCACTGCAAAGTCCAACTGAGTTATAACCATAGAGAGTGTGCGACTGCTTCATTTTAAATAGGTCGCCCACTCACTCAGGTTATAACTTAGTTGGACTTTGTAGTGTGAGTGCGTGATGAAGGCATAAGGTATTGATATGAAGATGCATCACTCAGTCGCACAAGTATCTTTCATGATTCTTAAAGGTCTGTGACCAAGCGACTAAAGGAGCCATTCATTACCTCGCTTACCCGCTAATTTTTTGAGGTAATTAAAAAATAGCCGGCGAGTGTGCGACGAGTAGAAAGGGGAAAGACATCGCTCACTCACCTATCAACAGAGATGGAAGGAAAATAGCTCGTGAGGGTGTGACAAGGAAAGAAAAGAGATAGTCGTGCACTCACCGATAATGACAAAATATGAAATGTTAGCTCGCAGGTATACGACAAGGTAAAAAAGGGAAAGCGTCGCGCACTCACCAATCAATGAAGGTAAAAGAAAAATAGCTCGTGAGGGTGCGAAAAGTTAGAAAAAAGAGACAGTTGCGCACTCACCATCAGAAGCAAAGTAAGATTGTTGAGCTTGCGGGTGTGCGATGAGTCAGAAGATGAAAAGCATCGCTCAGTCGCTGATCAACAGAAGTGGAAAAAAAAGAGCTCACGAGTGCGCGACCAGACAGAGTATGTAGTAAAAAATGAAAGTCACTCACCCGCTCAGATCCAAAAGTTAAGTTTGAATAGCCAGTGAGTGTGCGATTAGGGAATAAGCTGAAAGATAAGAGGCATGGTCGCTCAGTCACCCAGACTCAGGTAAAATGAAATGTTAGCTCGCGAGCGTGCGACGAGTAAGAAAAGGAAAGCATCGCTCACTCGCATGAACCCAAAAGAAAAACATAAGAGGATAGCGACTACGCGATAGATGACTACGCGATAGACTTAAGATGAAGTCAAGAGCTAGGTCATCGCTCACTCGCAGAAGGAGAAAAGTTGAGCAAGAAAGGGTGGTGAGAATGTGACCAGTTGAATAACAGGGGGAGAAGAAACAAAAAAATAGCTCGATAATACTGGTTGGAGATGATGAGTTTCAGATTCCATAATGACTGTTCAAGTTCTCAGATTTGAAAAGTCTTTTTCTTCACATTCTGCCTCTTTGTATTCAAAGAAGGGGGAAAGTCATTGGTTCTTAGAAGCCTGAATGTATTGTATAATCTATAAATTCTGTAAAGAATTTAGTAATGAGGGGGGAAAACTTGTTAATGAAGCAGAAGTGATTCTATTTGCAGAGGCTTTGTCTCATGTTTTTTGTTCCATCGTAGTTTTTCATTTGCATTTGAATAGACAGAACAGTTATATGTGAAACTGTAATTGCTTACTAGATTCTATTTCATGTTGGTAATTGCAGTGAAAGTAATTCCATTTACCTTTCATGTATGATCCTTCTCCTATTCATTTGATAATCTAGGTGCATCAAAATAGAAAGTACAATTGTGTGTGGAACTATAATTCCTGCTTGGATTCTATTCCATGTTAGAAGTTGCAGCATAAGCAATTCTATTTGTTGTTCATGTATGATTCTTCTTCTGTTCTCCTCAGTAGAATATGCATTTTTAGAATAGGTAGATTAGATTCGAATATAGATTAAACATTATCTTTGCCTGAATTGTTTGTGTCTACAAGAAATTTGGTTAAAACTCCTAAGGAATAACCTGATGATCAATAAAAAAGACACATTCATTGCATATCAAACACAATCAGGGAGCTGTACCTATCAATTCAGAGGGCAGTGATAGAAGACTTACACTGACCCATTTGTTGGTGGACATCCTTTTGTTCTCTCACCTTGGGTGTATAGAGAGTCAAAGATTGAAAATATTAAGAGAGGACAAACTGTTAACCAACAATGGTCTACATCATAAATTACTGAGTGTTAGATAGTTGCTTGACAAAGTATATCAGTTGGAATTCAAGAAAAACTAGTGCATCATTAACAACAAAGAAGGAGACATGATTGCTTCAGGATCTAAGACTAAAGGTAATTTTTTTCAGCTCAATTCATATGTAAGTTGTTTTATTTCTAAAGTTGATGACAGTTGGTTACGGCACAAAAGACTTTGTCATATCAACTTTGAAAACATAGTGAAGATAAGAAATGTCAAGGAAATAAGAGACCTTCCAAGTATTGCAAGACCAATTGACACTATGTGTAGGGAATGTGTGATGGGAAATCATGTAAGGAGCTCTTTCAAAAGAAAGCAAAACTCAACTCAAAACAAACTGGATCTAGTGCATGCAGATTTATGTGGTCCTACTCAAACAAGATCATACTATGGAGAAAAGGTATTTTACTTTGTTTGTTGATGATTTTTCAAGGATGATGTGGGTTGCGTTCTTTAAAGAGAAGTCTGAAGCTTTTGAGAAATTCAAAATATTCAAAGCAAAAGTTGAAAATGAATCTGGATTAAAACTAAAGTGTCTGAGAGCAGATAGAGGAGGAGAATTCACATCTGACCAGTTTTATGACTACTATGAAGAACATGGAATCAAAAGATAGTTGAGTGCACCTAGAACCCCTCATCAAATTGGGATCATAGAAAGGAGGAATAGGATAATACTTGACACAGCGTGCACTATCATGATTGAAGGAAAGGTTGCCCATACCTACTGGAAAGATGCAGTCAATACAATAGTCTATACTATCAATAGAATTCAACTAAGGCTAGGCACATATAAGACTCCTTATGAAATTTGGTTTGGTAATGTACCTATGATAAAATACTTCAGAATCTTTGGTACTAAGTGGTACATCAAGAGAGATGATGGTGTTGGTAAGTTTGGTGCTAGAAGCGATGAAGGTATTTTCCTTGGTTACTCTACTAAAAGAAAAGCATATAGGTGTTTTAACTTAAGATTAAAGAAGATAATTGAAAGTACTCATGTTGAAATTGATGGGAAGTTCATGGTTCAAGAGAGGTACTATGAATGTGAACCTATGATTGAAGATGAACCTAGGCCTGACAATAAGGAAACTATAATAGAAGAAATGTTTGATTGTATTGATGTATCATGCAATGACCCTAAATCAAGAAAAGAAGAATCATAGATTAAAGAGGAGGATATCACACCTAAAGTTCCTAAATTCACTTCTAGATACCATTCAAAAGAAGATATCATTAGAGATCAGAGCAGCAGTGTTTTGACCAAATCTAAAGAAAAAAGTTTAACAGTAGATGAACAGGTATGTTTACTTTCATAGATTGAATCCTTAAGTGTTGAATATTCTTGTAATGATTTAGACTAGCAGAAAGAAATGGAAGAAAAATTAGATCAGATAATCAAGAATAATATATGGGAATTGGTTCCTAGAACTTGTGTCAAAAATGTGATTGGAACAACATGGGTATTTAGGAATAAAATGAATGAAGAAGGTATAGTGGTAAGAAACAAAGCAACACTGGTATGTAAAGGATATGCACAGAGAGGATTAGACTACACTGATACATTTGCCCCTGTGAGAAGAATGGAAGCCATTAATTTGTTTTTGGCTTATGCAACATTCAAAGACTTTAAAGTATATCAAATGGATATAAAGTTAGCATTTCTGAATGGTGACTTAAAGGAAGAAGTTTACATAGAGAAGCCTGAAGGATTCAAACTTTCAGACAAACTAGACATGGTATGCAGATTGAAGAAAGCACTTTATGGACTTAAACAGGCCCCAAGACCTTGGTATGAGAGACTTGATGGTTACTTAGCCAAGATTGGATTCAAAAAGGAGCAGCAGACTATAATTTATTCATAAGAGAGACAGATGGAAGAGTACTACTCGTTGCTAATTTTTTTGATGACATTATCTTTGGAGGTAATGACAAACTTAGTGCAAAATTTTCCAAAGAGATGAAAAGTGAATTTGAAATGAGCATGATTGGACCTATCAAATATTTCTTAGGATCGAATGTAATACAAATTGACAAAGGCATATTTATAAATCAATCTAAGTATGTGAAGGAAATATTAAAGACCTTCAAGATGGAAGATTGCAAACTAGTGAGCACCCCCATGATAACAAGATGTAAGCTTTCTAAAGATGATGATTCCACATAAGTTGACAAGACATTATACAAGTCTATGATTGGAAAAATTATATATCTTACTCAATCTAGACCAGACATATCCAATGCAATTGGCATTGTTGGAAAATTTGTGGCTAAACCCACACAAAATCACCTAATGGAAATAAAGAGGATATTCAGATATCTAAAGGGAACTATAGAGTATGGTTTATGGTATCCTAAATCAGAGAATTTACAACTTCATGTGTATACTAATGCAGATTGGGCAGGTTGTACTAATGACAGAAAGAACACCTTAGGAGGAGTAATATTTCTTGGAGATAGGTTGGTTTCTTGGATGAGAAAGAAGCAAAATTGTATCTCTCAGTCAACAAAAGAAGATGAGTATGTTGCACCAGCATTGAATTGTTCAACAATAGTTTGGATCAAGTAGATGGTTAAAGACTTCAGTATCCACATTGATTATCCTATTGTTATTCACTATGATAACACCAGCACTATCAATATGTCAAAGAACCCTGTGATGCATGCAAAGAAAAAACACATTGAGATCAAATACCACCTCCTAAGAGAAAATGTTGTAGACAAAGAAGTCAAGTTGGATTATGTGAGCACCAAAGAACAAATAGCAGATAGTTTTACAAAGCCTTTGTCAAAAGATACTTTTGAGTATCTCAGGGAGAAGTTGGGAGTAATTCCCTTTCCTGAGTCTGATTAGAACTTGCAGAAAGAACATCAATCCTTGGTGACTAATGAATGGTTGAATACTCTACTTCTGGAGTAGTACCTATTCTTAATGGTGTTTAAACACCCTTTATCATTAATGTCAAAGCGGGAGTAGTAGTAAGGGGGAGCATATACTATGGGGGAGTATACAGAGCAGCAGCAGTGAAAAGGAACCTTTGATGAGGATATTGAGAATATTATAAAAATAAGGAAGACACTTTGATTTTATGATATCATATGTTTTCATCAATGTCAAAGGGGGAGATTGTTGGAGATTTTCCTTTATGCAAATAGTTGTTTGTATGTTTGTCATTGATGACAACATATAATATACAATAGGTATCCTATGTGCAATTATTAGTACAGATGCTTTTGGGCTATGCATGTTTATTTCCATGGTAGGTACATGTTCTAGATGCTATGTTAATTCATGCCAAGTTAGATACATAGTTACAATTGAGTTATGGATAATCAGCTATGACAGTTGCAGTTTTTGGAGTCTATCTGTTAAGAGCCGATGCAAATATAGTTCTCCTTGAGTTGTACCTATCTTCAGGATATATGTGTTTGTATTCAAGTTTAGTTATGATTTGAAGATAGTTATCCAAAGGTGCTAAATGTGTTTCAACAAAATCACAATATTAGAGTTAATTTGGTGAAGCTAACTTTGTGAAGCATCGTGTCTATTCAGTTTATATTGCGCAGTTGTAATTATGCTTGCATGGTTAGTTTAGCTGACAAGGATGTTGTGAAGAGTTTCCTAATAGGTCCCATGATCTCATACTTTGATAAAGATATATAGAACATTTCATTTTCATTTGTAAAGTGTGAATGATTAGATAAGTAACAGAAAAGTGCATAGAAGAATATTAGTTGAGTTTCATTCATCAGAGATCTATGTGAAGAAGTAGTTAAAGTATAAAATACATTGGAACTGATCAAGATAGTAGGTCTACTTAATATTTCATCATTAGATATATTTCATATCTATTTCTTGAAGGTTGTAGCCTTCACCATTCAAGCAGTGAGCTTTAAGAAAGTGATTCCTCACCCCTAAAAGGGTTATTTGTAAAAGACTCCTAATAGGTTCTGACCTTTAATCAGGTCACTATACTTATTGCATTGTAAAGAACAACAACTAATAGGGTTGCAAAATCTTCTAACAGGGATTATTATAAACAAATATAGTTCTTTGTGGGTGCTAATTCCCACTAGGGTTTTTACCTTTGGTTTCCCCGTAACCAAATTGTGTTGTTCTCATTTGTGTTATCTGATTGTGTATTTTTTTATACTATTTTGTAAGTAAAGGGAAAAAGAAATTAATTATCTGATAACTGATTCACCCCCCCCTCTCAGTTATCCTTTGGGACTATTCTAATAGATTATTTCTGGTAGAGTTATGGTTGCAGGTGCTCATCTACTAACTACAAGTAGGCAGATATGAAGGTCTGTCATGGGGCCATAGGAGATGGTTTAAGGTCCTGAGGAGGAGGTCCAGTTGGTTTCCAATAAAATAGGGAGAGAGGTAAGGAAAGGACTCTTGGGTGAGGCAAAGTAGTTGGTGAGTTGTAGTAGCATTGGAGGGTGGACAAGAGTTTGGATTAGCACCAAGGAAAGGCATCCATATGAAATCCATTGATAGGATTCAAGAGAAAGAGTTTAGAAGGATGTAGCAAAGGTATCTAGAGGATAAAAATGGAAAGAATATAAGAAGACAAAGAAGACAAGAAGGAAAAGAGGCAAACACACAAATGAAGACAAAGTTGAAGATGTAATTTGCAGTCCAATTTTTTTGAAGGTTATTGCATATACATTTCCAAGAGACTTGGAAAGTTTTGAAAGTTGGGAGTATGGTGCAGGAGCACCAATAGCCCAAAAGCAAGCTTAGAGGATAAACTATACAATTTCATTAATATTGGATCTATGTTTATATTTAAAATTTGTTGTAATGTAATCCAAGGCATAGTTAGCTCTTGTGAAAGACAATGAAAGTCATTTTGTTCAATGAGTGCATCAAGGTCCTAATAGAGTCACTTAAGTCAATATGGTCAAAATATGTAAAAAGACCCATGGAAGGGTAAAGGAGGTATAAAAAATTTCCATTTAGTCCATTTAGATTTTTTAGAAGTTCCCATGTAAAGTTTAGTGTTCATTTGTGTCAAAATGTCATTATGGTCAAAAAGTTGCAAAGTGTAACATTTGCAAAATTGTAAAAATGATGTCTAAAGGGATAATTTTAGTATTGAGGTAGTTGTAACTGTCAAAAAAAATCTCAAAGAGTTTATAAACCATTTAGTGGTCGAATTTGGGTCATGGTGTGAGGTTGGAGGAAGATTGAAGAGGTTGGAATCAAACACACCTCTGACTGTCACCCTACAGGAAGAATATAGTCAAATGTTCATCCTTTATGAAGATGCAAATATGATCTGTTAAAGAATGATATACATATTTGAGAGGAAAGCATTGATTATCAAAGATAATTGTATCATATTCAATCTATGAATAAAGCGTTTGATAGGTTTAATCAACTAGGTTATCAATGTATTCCTTGTAACAGTCGCATTCTCCTCTATTTCCTTGCATATTTGTATTAGTAAATATTTTGAATGAAACTTAAACTTGATTGGATGAAGTAGCACAATGAGTTAATATTCTTTTAGAATAGGTTTGAGAAATTTCCATGATGTATGGATAGAGATTCCCGTGATTTTATGGAAACTGCCTTTAAACCCTCAAAATTAGAGGTTTGTACAAGGGTTTGCTTATATCTTTGTTTTTATCTGATGGAAAATTCTTATTATGGGCTGATTTTAAAGTATATTTACAGTGATGTAAACTTAATTTGGTTTTTCATCTAATGGTTATGCCATGTATGAGATTTTTGAATGCCCTAGGCAGACTGTATATGCACAATTCTTCCTTATTTATGACAGTAAAAAAGACTCTTGGTAAACATCAGAACTTCTTTTTGCACCATTGGATCTTCATTTGTTTTGGATATGTTGGGTAAAACCTAGGTTAACACAATCTCATTAGAGGGATTTTAACAAAAATATTTGGTCTGAAAGTTATTGGGTATAGAGTATGAGACTAGAAATCTGCAACAGTAATGACAATTCAATGAGGAATTTAGTTATTTTGTTTTGATCTATAACAAAGGGGTAATCACTAAGTACTAAATGGATTTGGTTTATATCTAGAAAGGATTATGATTAGAGATAGGGAATTTCTCATTGTGATTTTCTTTTATATTTGGAAGTAGGATTAAGAGTGTAACAATGCACTTGATTCTTGTAATAAAAAATGAGTTATGAATGTGTCTTTGAAACATATGAATGGATGATATTTGAATTGTTGGTTGTGTGTTAAAGTTTTCTTAACAAATATGATTGACTATATGAGGATTGGATGCTATTTAGAGTGAATTGGTAAAGATATTGTGTAAATGAAGATGATTAATTGATTATGCCTTTAGAAGTATGAATATGAACAAGAACATGTCAAGAATGAAGACTGGATCAGGTGGACCCTTGAGAAGTTGATTATTTTCCATGATGCTCTACATCAGATTGGTAATAGATATAGAAGCTCCTGAGTGTGTGAGAGGTGGAAACTCACACCATGACCTAGCCCATGAAAGTTTTTTTATTTAATTCTTGCTGATAGAGTTATTGTTGTAGGTGCTCGTTCACTAGCTGGAAGTAGGCAGACATGAAGGTCTATCATGGGGCCATAGGAGATGGTCTAAGGCCCTAAGGAGGAGGTCCAGTTGGTTGCCAATAGACTAGGGAGAGAGGCAAGGAAAAGAATCCTGGCTGAGGTAAAGTATTTGGTGAGTTGGAGCACCATTGGAGGGTGGACAAGAGTTTGGAGTAGCACCATGGAAATGCATCCATATGAACTCCACTGAGAGAAGTCAAGAGAAAGATTTTAGAAATATGTACCAAAGTCATCTAGAGGATAAAAATGGAAAGAAGATAATAAGAAAAAGAAGACAAGAAGGAAAAGAGGCAAACATACAAATGAAGACAAAGTTGAAAATGTAATTTGCAGTCCAATTTTTTTGCAGGTTATTGCATATACATTTCCAAGAGACTTGGAAAGTTTTGAAAGTTGGGAGTATGGTGCAGGAGTATCAATAGCACAAAAGCATGCCAAGAGGATAAAATATCCAATTCCATTAATATTGCATCTATGTTTATATTTAAAATTTATTGTAATGTAATCCAAGGCATAGTTAGCTCTTGTGAAAGATAATGAAAGTCATTTTGTTAAATGAGTGCATCAAGGTCCTAATAGAGTGACTTAAGTCAATATGGTCAAAATATGTCAAAAGACCCATGTAAGGGTAAAGGAGGTATAAAAAAAGTTCTATTTATTCCATTTTAAGTTTTTCAAAGTTCCCATGTAAATCTTAGTGTTCATTTGTGTCAAAATGTCATTATGGTCAAAAAGTTGCATAGTGCAACATTTGCAAAATTGTAAAAATGATGTTTAAAGCGATAATTTCAGTATTGAGGCAGTTGTAACTTTCTAAAAAAATCTCAAAGAGTTTATAAACCATGTACTATTCAAATTTGGGTCATGGTGTGAGGTTTGAGGAAGATTGAAGAAATTGGAATCAAACACACCTCTGACTGTCACCCTGCAGGAGGAAGATAGTCAAGTGTTCATCCTCATTGAGGATGCAAATATGATGTGTGAAAGGATGATATATATATATATATTTGAGAGGAGAGGAGTGATAATCAAAGAGAATTGTATCATATTTGATCAATGAATAAAGTAATTGATATGTTTAATGAATAGGGTTATCAATGTATTCATGGTAACAGTCACGTTCTCCTCTATTTCCTTACATATTTGTATTAGTAAATAGTTTGAATGCAACTTAAACCTGATTGGATGAAGTAGAACAATGAGTTAATATTCTTTTAGAACAGGTTTGAGAAATTTCCATGATGTATGGATAGAGATCCACATGATTTTATGGAAACTACCTTTAAACCCTCAAAATTAGAGGTTTGTACAAGGGTTTGCTTATATATTTGTTTGTACATGATGGAAAATTCTTATTAGGAGCTCATTTTTAAGTATATTCATAGTGATGTAAAATTTGTTAAGAAATTATTGATCAGAAGATAAGATATAAATTGAATGTATGTAGTAGAATGCAATTGCCTTGGTTATTGATTGATTCTACATATTTGAATATCTATATATATTGAACTAGAAAATGTGAACAAGAAGTGACATGACTGTTCACATTAGAAATGACATGTTTGTTCACAATGAAGTGACCTGATTATTTATAATAATTATTGGTTTTCTTTAATACAAATCGCATTTGTTAAGGCTGCGATATATAGTCATTATCATGACTGTTAATACATAACAGTCATGATACACATTCACTATTTAAACTAATAATCATATAACCCAATTTCAATATATATACAATATGCCATTTAATATATATATATATATATATATATATATATGAAATAAGTGGATATATATCTGAATTAGAGAGAATGGGGAAGAATAAAACTTGATATACAAATGATTAGACCCCTTTCATAAAAATATGTGTGTGTGTGTGTGTGTGTGTGTGTGTGTGTGTGTGTGTGTTCATTCCAATGCATATTTAATTCAGATATATATATCCACTTATTATATATATATATATTATATGCAAGGCATTCATTAAACACGAACGAACAATACTTTAACACTCCCTCTTGAGAGAGATTTTAATAAAATTTGTAGAACTTTTCATATCATGATATCTCGCCCAATCTAAGACACTTAAAAGGTGTCAATCATGATGAGTTATTACACAGTAATAATATAAGTGTTAAGATGTCCGGTCCTATCTGGGACAAACCCTTTCGGGAGTCTATCCTAACAAATTATCACCCAACAAGTAATAACATAAGCAACAAGATGTCTGGTCCTATCCGGGACAAACCCTTACAAGATTCGATCTTGAAGCCTGGTTACTATTGTCAAGATCATCACCTTGACATAGTAACCTGCACATACACAGAAGATCGTCATCTTTACAACTTTGAAATATTTAAATATTTTATTCATGAACAAAAATATACATTAATACTTACATTCATATTTTGATCAAACTAATTTTCCTTCTGAAGAAATCTATCTTTACTTTTGCAAGAGGTTTAGTAGAGCTATCTGCATTTTGTTCTTCTGTACTAATGTAGACCAATTTAATGATCTTCATGTCTACCATATCTCTCACATAGTGATATGGGATCTCTATGTGTTTTGACCGATTGTAAAAAATAGGATTTACAAAGAGCTTGATACAACTCTGATTATCACAATAAATAATAGTGGGTACTAAAGGTTTACCAAATAGGTCAAAAAGTAATTTTCTTAACCATACTGCTTCTCGAGCTCCCATGGATGCAGCCATGTACTCTGCCTCTATTGAACTCTGAGCAATTGCATATTGTTTCTGACTAAACCAAGAAATTACTGCAAAACGTAAACTGAAGCAAACTCCTATGGTACTCTTATGATCTGTGGAACTTCCTGCCCAATTTGAATCTGAGTAACCTTGAAGTTTGATTTTAGTCTTGTCATATTTTAGCCCAAGTTCACTTGTTCCTTTTAGATATCTCAAAATGTGTTTAGCTTCCATTAGATGTATCTGCTTAGGTTCACACATGAAGTGACTTAGTACATTGGTGGCATAGAAAATATCAGGATGTGTGTTTACTAGATACATGAGAGATCCAACTATTTGTCTGTAAAGTGTAGAGTCTATAGGTTCTAGATTTTCTGCTTCATCCTTTAACTTATGAAGGTTTGTCTCCATGGGTATAGCTAATGGTTTACATTCTATCATACCAAATCTGTTCAAAATGATAGAAATGTATTTCTTTTGACTTAGGAGAATGTGATATTTCTTTTGAATAACTTCAAGACCTAAGAAATAGTGAAGTAGGCCAATATCCTTCATGTTGAATTCAGCTACTAGATCCTTTTTACATTTATAAATAAGATAGTCTTCTCCTGTAATGAGTAAGTCATCGACATAGAGAACTAGAATTATCATGTCACCTTTTTCAATTTTGAAATATATATTAGGGTCTACATTATTCTTAGAGTACCCTAATTTGCTGAAGTATTGATCTATTCTTTCATACCATGCTTTGGGAGCTTGCTTAAGTCCATAGAGTTCTTTCTTTAATTTGCATACATATTTATCTTTGTCATGTGTGAGGAATCCTTTCGGTTGTTCAATGTAAAATTCTTCCTCAATTTTACCATTTAGAAATGCAGTCTTAACATCCATCTAATGTACTTTCCATCCTTTACAGGCTACAATGGCAAGTATGGTTCTGACATATGTGTATTGTGCTACTGGAGTAAAAGTTTCTTAATAGCCAATGCCTGCCTTCTGTGAAAACCCTCTTGCAACAAACCAAGCTTTGTGTTTATCAATACTACCATCTGGTGCATATTCGATTTTGAATAGCCATTTTGATGATACAACTGACTTATGTTTAGGTCTAGGAACAATATCCCATACATCATTTTTTAGAATGGAATGATATTGCTCAACCATTGCTTCCCTCCAAGCTTGATCTGATAAGGCTTTCTCAATACTAATAGGTTCAGATTCTGAGAGTTCAATTAGAAGTGCAATGTAACATTTTTGTGTTCTAGTTCTTTTGTTCTCTCTAAAAATTTGTGCTAGTTCCACATTGTTCTCTTCAATAATTTTTCTAGCCCATAATGGTCTCTTTTTACTATTATTTTCATTATCTAAGAAAGAAGGTTCAGAGTCTGGGATTGCTTCTTCATTATTTATAGGTGTTGAATTCATGTTTGAATTGTTATCCTCCCTCTCTTTGTCAAGTGAGAGATCTCTATCAAAATCTATAGAGATATTATCTTCATTATCTGTATATAAGAAGTTTTCTTCAAATTTAACATCTCTGCTTATTTCTACTATTTTCTAACCAGGTATATAGATTCAGTCTCCTTTAGAGTCCTCACTATAGCCTAGGAAAATACCTTTATTGCCAGAAGGTTCTAATTTAGTCCTTTTATCTTTTGGTACGTGTATATACATAAGACAACCAAACACCCTTAAGTGACTTAAATCAGGTTTAAATCCTATGAATACTTCTTCTAGTGTGGTGTTTTATAGTATAGCATGACGACATATGTTTTGAATATAAACTGTAGTGTTAGCAGCTTCTGCCCAATATGATATGTGAATATTTTGATCATGCATCATGGCCTTTGCTGCTTCAATGATGGTCCTATTATTTATTTCTGCTACTCCATTCTGTTGAGGATTATAAGCTATAGTATACTCCCTCTTAATCCCAATAGATTTACAATAGTTATTGAAGTTATTAGAGGTGAATTCCCCACCATTGTCTGATCTAAGAATTTTAATTTTCTTACTGGTTCGGTTTTCTACTAGTCCTTTGAGTTCTTGAAATTTGGCTAGAACCTCTCTTGACTCTTTAAGTTTTAAGAAGTATATCCATGTTTTCCTTGAATAGTCATCCATAAAGATTAAATAATATAGGGCACCAGAGAAGGAAGGGGTAGACATAGGACCACACACATCAGTATGGATGAGTTCTAGAATGTTATTTGACTTATGTTCACTTGTGGGAAAAGATCCTTTAATGTTCTTCCCTAACGCACATCCCTTACAAATGCTAGAGTGTTCAAATTTCAGGGAAGGTATGCCAGAGGTGATTTTATGTAGTATTGGAAGGGCAATATATCTAATATGACCTAGTATTTTGTGCCAAATCTCATTATTCTATTGTACATTGTGATTTAGGGCTACCTTTTGTTCATTACATAGCTTGTACAAATTACCATCTCTGGACCCTATATGAATGGAATTTTTTATATTAGTACTTTTAGTCTAGAGAGAGACTTTATCTTCATTGAATGTTACCTTTTATCCTTGATCAGCTAGTCCAAAAATAGAGATTAAGTTCCTCTTTATTCCTAGTATATACAAAACTTCTTTCAACTGTAGGGTTACTCCATCTCTTATCTTTATCAAACAGGTCCCAATTCCTTTTACTGGATAAGTGGAGTTGTCTCCAATAGTTACCTCTTATAAAGAGTTCCCTGAGAAGGTTTCAAACTGATCCCTATATCCGGTGATGTGTCTTGATGCACCACTATCTATTATCCAGATACATTTGTTAGAATTCAATTCACTTGCCAAGGCTAAGAAGAAAAGTGAATTTTCTGTTCTTTTCACTTCAGCTAGTGCTACTTGTATTTTTTGTTTTTCTGGAAAATATTTGTGAATATGTCCATATTTTTCACATTTGTAACATTTTACCTTGGAAAGGTCCCTTTTATTGAATTGTTTCCCATTATTTGACTGCTTGAATTTTCTGTTCCTTTTCTGAGGTGTTTTCTTGTTGCTAGATGTGTTAATGTGAAGGGCTTGTATTTCATTTTCATCACTAGATCCCATTCTTCTTGAAATTAGTTTGGATTCCTCTTGAGTACAATCATTCTTTAGTTGCTTGAATTTAGGTAATGGGGGTCTAGTGCTTATACATTGAATGAAGGTTTCCCACGAGGTGGGTAAACCTTTGAGAGCAATTAGAGTGAGTTCAGTGTCTTCTACTTTATTTCCAATGCAAAGGAGTTGATCTCTTATTTTGGAGATTCTCAGGAAGTATGAAGTGATAGTTTCTCCTTTGTTCATTTTGAAATTTAGAAGTTGATTTTTCAGAGTTAGAATTATACTAGCATTATTAATCTCAAATGTGTCTTGAATGATATTAAACATTTCAAAGGCACTAGTAATTCTTGATATGCTAGGAAGAATGGAGACTTTTACTGAGTCAATTATCAGTTTTCTAGCTTTATATTTCCTTCTCTTCCATGTGGTCTTTTCTATCTCATCTTAGGGTATTTTATTATATTTTTCTATGTACTCCTCTAATTTGAGTTCCATAAGAAGAGAGGTAAGTTGGGTTCTCCAAGATATAAAATTTGAAGGACCTTCTAATCTATCTTCCATTCTCATGCAATGAGCCATCTCTAAAGAATTATGCTCAAGAATTTTATAATTTGAAAATATGCTCAACTATAGATTTTATAAGGTTTATATTTTATCTCTTTTTAATAACCTTGTTTCTCTGATACCATGTTAAGAAATTATTGATCGGAAGATAAGATATAAACTGAATGCAATTGCCTTGGTTATTGATTGATTCTACATATTTGAATATATATATATTGAACTAGCAAATCTGAACAAGAAGTGATGTGACTGTTCACATTAAAAATGACATGTTTGTTCACAATGAAGTGACATGATTGTTTATAATAATTATTGGTTTTCTTTATTACAAATCACATTTGTTAAGGCTATGATATATAGTCACTATCGTGACTTTTATGTATTAACAGTCACGATAGTATCCTGACTGTTAATACATAACAGTCATGATACACATTCGTTGTTTAAATCGATAATCATATAACCCAATTTCAATATATATATGATATGCCATTTAATATTGATAAAGGTCAAGGTAGGAGGATCCCCAATGGAGATGTCCTAGCCCCCAACCATTAACCACACAATGAAAAAAAAATAACAACACAGATATTTATATCTACACAATGCAAATACTCATAATAGAATCATTATATTTTCATCCAACATGCCCGGCTGTAAGGCCTTCCGGGTTATGGCCAAATACAATGCAATTAAAATAGAAACTCCATAAGATCTCACAAGATCCAAATGAAACCCTAGCTAGCCCAGATCCACACACTGGTAGGAACACCCAAGGAAGTTCTAAACTTGTGCTCGCAAGCCCACCAAGAAATCTCCTTGTTTCCCAAGCTGCAACCACTAGCTCCTCTCAAAAATCTCTCCTCTACCTCTTCCTCTTCTCTAGGATCAATGAATAATCCTAGCTAGTCCAGATCCACACACTGGTAGGAGCCCCCTAGGAAGATCTAAACTTGTGCTCACAAGTCCACCAAGCAATCCCCTTGTCCCCCAAGCCACAACCACTAGCTCTTCTCAAAACTCCTCTACCTCTTCCTCTTCTCCAAGATGAATGAATAATGACTAAAGACTTCCCCCACAACCCCTACTTATACCAATCTAAGCCACAGGTCATCCCTAAACATAAATCAAATACAAACACATAAATTAAATGCCACAAGTCAGCCAACAACAACAATCAAATGCCCAAAATTGATGTCTTAGTAAAATCACAATATCTCCTAGCTCTGGATGAATTAGGACTCGTTCTTTGAACCGTAGGTAGAAATCTAGGCTCTCTTCAATACCTGAAATTTTCATCCTCTAACACTTTGTGGAAAATTACTTATATGGCCTATAATAGGCACCAAATTCCTAAGCAAGGCCGAGCTCCTCCCAGACCATGCCGAGCAACCAAGACCATGCCAAGTTCCATTAAATACATCAAAACCAATTACCCAAGACCCAAGTAGGTCCACATAACTCTACCAAATCCATCACAAATGAAAATAAGTCCACACAACTCCATCAAATATCCCAAACATGCAGGATAGCCAACTACCCTGGGATGCTCCTGCATCAGACTCCCTAGGTGCGAAAAGAAGTATGCCTCATACTTTGATTCCAGATGAAATATCCATAACCATCTTCATCTTCACCAAAGGCTTCCACTCCAAAAAGGACAATAGAACCAACATGTAAATCATCCAGATCTGCATCCATCTGTGAACCACTAGAATGTCAACCATCCAATCAGCATGCTCACTCCAAGGAACTAACTAAACATAGTAACTCACCAATGACCTCTGTAACTTATCAAAACCATCAATTTCATTGAACATGAAATCCAAATCAGCAACATGTAAGCTTAAATACACAATAGGAGAAACATGTAAATCCTCAACCATGCCAACCACCAACAGGTCCACATCAGGAACATACAGATCCGTAGTATCATATAGATCCTTAACCACATCAACAACTAGTGAATCCACACTAGCAACATCCATATCACCAACATATGGATCATCATCCTTAGCAACCTGATTATCCATGACCAAGTGCTCCACAATTTCCATGTCAGACTCAACCAACTGATCATGAAAACCAATCTCAACCACAACATCA
>MU228386.1:2760807-2797704 GCA_018584345.1 Thuja plicata | reverse complement strand
ATTCAGATATATATATATATATATATATATATGTATATATATATATGTATATATATATGTATATATGTATATATATATATGTATATATGTATATATATATGTATATATATATATATATATGTATATATATATATGTATATATATATATGTATATATATATATATGTATATATATATATGTATATATATATATATCCACTTATTATTATTATTATTATTATTTTGGTTTAAACACAAACAAACAATACTTTAACAAAATTAATTTGGTTTTTCATGTAATGGTTATGATATGTATGAGATTTTTGGATGCCCTAGGCAGACTGTGTATGCACAATTCTTCCTGATTTATGACAGTCAAAAAGGCTCTTGGTAAACATAGCATAACTTCATATTGAACCTTTGGATCTTCCTATGGTTTGGATATGTTGGGTAAAACCTAGTTTAACACAATCTCACTAGAGGGATTTTAATAAAAATATCTGGTCCAAAAGTTATTGGGTACAGAGTATGGGACTAGAAATCTACAATAGTAATGAGAATTCAATGAGGAATTTGGTTATTTTGTTTTGATCTATAACAAAGGGGTAATCACTAAGTATTGAATGGACTTGGTTGATATCTTAAAAGGATTGTGATCAAAGATAGGGAATTTATCATTGTGATTTGGTTTTATATTTTGAAGTAGGATTAAGAGTCTAACAATGCACTTGATTCTTGTAATCAGAAATGAGTTATGAATGTGTCTTTGAAACATATGATTGGATGACATTGGAATTTTTGGTTGTGTGTTCAAGTTTTCTTAACAAATATTATTGGCCATATGAGGATTGGATGCTATTAAGAGTGAATTGGTAAAGATATTATGTAAATGAAAATGATTAATTGATTATGCCTCTAGAAGTATGAATATGAACAAGAACATGTTGAGAATGAAGATTAGATAAGGTGGACCCTTGAGAAGTTGATTGTTTTCCATGATGATCTACATTAGTTCCATAGTGTCTAACTCCTTTATCTTTGACACTCTCTATAAGAAATGATGACATGTAGACTTCAGTTGAGTATGACCATCTTTCAGATCTTTTGTAGCCAGGAGATGTTTTTGCATTGGTTGCACTATAGGGGAATGATGAGAGGTTATATTATTGGTTAGCACATTGTGTATGAGGTAAACATAAGCTTGTACAATTGATGATAGATGGTGATGGGTTGACGTATCATACTGGTCTAGTTATTGTTGTGGGAACATGGCTAAGAACATACATGATTAGAAATAATGGAATTTCTACATTTGAAGACTATGAGAAGAACACATCTATTCTCATGTATTCACACCTTGTTATAGAAATAAATTTCAATTTGTCAAAGTATCAAGGAAGACCAAAGGAAAAATAACTTTGGACTATTAGTACTTCTTACAATGAAGCACTATTGGAGACCCTAAAGCAAAGAGATGACCCTTTAGGAACACATGACTAGGTAATAAGTTAACTTAATGCAAGGTTTTCTAAGTTTGTTAAGCTTAAATTCAATACATTTATTTCACCTTTCTTAGATTCTATTTTGAGTCAATAAACTTGGTTTTGTATGTGGTTTGTAACTTGTGCAAGAGCACCTATGAAGACACCTAGGGTCAACATGGATTCAATTGGAGATAGAAGGACAAAAGAATCCTTAATGGTTAATTAAGATATTTTGAGGCCTATAATGTCAATTTATAACAATCAATTTGATTTAAAAGTTAAATGTCCTATAAGTCTTGATAAGGACTTAGGACAAAAATCATGTATGGGTGGCCAATAGTGCCAACAAGGAATCTAAGTATAGATTTTCTTAGAAATAGGAAATGAAAACTCATAATTTTTAATTATTTACTTATGTCATTTGCATGGTTTGAAATCTTACATGTATAATTATTGTTTCTAATGCTTTAAGGATATTAATTTTTATCATTTCAAACAATATTTGATGATTTGAAAGTTCATTTGAATCAAATGGATACATACATGATAGATGTAAATGATTCACTGTGCAATGAGGGTCAGTTGAAAGTAGCTCTATTGTGTATCTTTTAAACTGTCTATCCTTGCATCAAACCTTCTACTCCATTGGCTCTGTTTGTCTAGCTAAATGCTAGTGACAACCTTGTTCCACCCACAGAGTCACTGGAATGCTCACGACCACATTCAACCCAAGTCACCCCAAGGTGCACTAAGAACGATTGGGAAGTGATCTTCCAAGGCTCATATCTCAGATGTCATGAGACGTATCGATAAATAGTTAGGGGTTACATGATCATGTTGCTGAGCTCTATAATAACCTCTCTCAATTTTGGGTGATTTGACCTTGTTTGCATTTGGAAAGGCAATCTTAGTCGATGCAAAAAATTGCAGTGAGTGTCACTTGAAACTAGCTCTATAGTGTATCTTTTAAGCCATTCATCCTGGCATCAAACCCTCTACTCCATCACCTCTGGTTGGCTGGGTAAATGCTAGTGACAATCCTATTCCATCCACAGAGTCACTCGAATGCTCACGACCATGTTCGACCCAAGTGACCCCAAGGTGCACTAAGCACGATTGGGTAGAAATTTTCCAAGGCTCGTATCTCGCACCTCATGAGTGGTATCGACAAACCATTAAGGGATACGGGATCATGTTTCTGAGATCTACAATAACCTCTCTTAGTTTTGGGTGATGCAAAAATTCATAACACAATCAAATCCTGAAATTCTTAATTTGTGATTCGACTTTGTTTGCATTTGGTAAGGCAATCTCAGTCGATGCCAAAACTTACAGTGAGGGTCAGTTGAAAGTAGCTCCATAGTGTATCTTTAAAACTATCTGTTGTGGCATCAAACCATTTTCTCCATTGACTTTGATTGGCTGGGTAAACACTAGTGACAACCTTGTTCCATCTACGGAGTCACTGGAATGCTCACAACCACGTTTGACCCAAGTGAACCCAAGGTGCACTAAGCACGATTGGGAAGCAATATTCCAAGTCTTGTATCTCAGACCTCATGAGAGGTATCAAAAAAAATCAAGGGCTACAGGATCATGTTGCCTAGGTCTACAATAACCTCTCTCAGTTTTGGGCAATTTGAATTTATTTGCATTGGGAAAGGCAATCTCAGTCGAGGCCAAAACTTGCAGTGAGGGTCAGTTGAAAGTAGCTCCATAGTGTATCTTTTAAGCTGTCTATCCTAGCATCAAACTATCTACACCATCAGCTTTGGTTGGCTTGGTAAACACTTGTGACTTTAACCACCTAAATTTGGTCTTCTTTAACTATAGACCCTATTTTACCTAAGTGTGATCATACCCCCAATTATGTCCAAACGATAATGTTACTACTTGGAATAATTTATTTTAAATCAAATTTAATGTACTAGGTGATTTTTATCACTGAATTATATTAACTATTATAGCCATATAATTCAAATCAATTTAAACCAACCAAATCAAATTAAATTCAAACATGGCTATAGTATTTAATTATAAAGAAATTAAATAAATTCCTAAATCAATTGTTCACTTGCAAATAACCCATTCCCCTAGCCTATTTAATTTAATTAAATTGGCTATAGTCCTCTTAATTATTAAAAATCAATAAAATGCTTAAATAATTAAATTCCTATTTTTGAATGAATTAAATAAGTTTAATTCATTTCATTTATATTCACCTAAACCCCAACCTAACCTATCTCAACCACTTATACCTTGGGTTCTATCCCTTCCCAACCTATTCCCTTATGGTAATCTAATTCTAAACCTAATTCCAATTCTAACCCACCTTCTAATGTTGTCACATTCCATTAAGGAGTGATTAACAACTCCACCCACTTGAGAAAGTCAAGGAATCTTAAGATTCCTTTCCCCAAGTCCACCTTGGCAGGCTTGACTCTTACAGCCTTTCCATGCTTCTTTAAGGCTTTCATTAATACCTCATTAATGAAGATGCCTTAAGCCCATGTCTCCTCCATGTCTATTAAATGCCTTTGGCATTTATTGCACTTACACTTCATTGATTACCTTAGGGGCTCCATTAATGAACCTTGTATCCCCTCTCTCTCTCCATTTCTCCTATAAATAGGATGGATTTTGAGCTCAAATGGCCCTTGATTTTATGAAAGATATTATTGTAATGCTCCTAATTTTGAAGAGTTGATAGCATCCTTATGCTGCCCATATTTGGAGGATTGAAGAAGCAATCCCATATTACTCATGTTTAGGGCTTTCATAGTGCTTTCTAGCTTAATTCCTAGTTATATTTTTATTATCTTCATGTCTAGAGCTAGATTGCATGTATTTGAATCATTTAGATTAGTTTTCATTTGAATCTTCCATTCTTAGGTTGTATATGTCACTGGAATATGCATAATCTGAGGGCTATTATGTCATTTTTCATACTCCTAGATAGGAAGCAATAGATCAATTTTAGTGATTTTCATGTTTGCTAACCCCTTGTTTTCACTAATGCAATGATTTATTGAAGTGTTGTGTCTCTTAACAGGTACAAAATACACACACACATCTCTGGCACCCACCGTGGGGCAAGCTAGCTCAAAATTTCATCATATTTTGCTCTCTGCCCTTAACATTCTCAAAATTTGCAGGCAGTTTATCATTTCTGGGAGCATCTTAGCATTTCTGGGAGAAATTATTTGTAATCATTCTTTTATTATTTCTGGGAGTAACTTATCATTTCCGCTAAATGTTTTATCATTTTTTGGAATTTTAATATCGTCTGCCATTGCACTTCTGGAACGTAAAATTTGACCTTAAAATCATTTCCGGTGATTGTTTTCACATTTTTTGTCCATTTTATTGTTTTGCATAAAAGGAATATCATCCTAGGTATGTTTCATTGTTTGGGGTCACTCTTTTATCATTTTTGGGGTTTATCATTTTGGGTTTTTGATATATCGTCTGTCGTCTAGGGGGAAAAAATACAAGGTTCTAACATTTGTAAATTTGATTTCTAACTTGCTAACAAGGTTGTTTTCACGATTGTGATCCTATTTTTTACAGCCTAAGTGATTGTAGGCTCTATTTGGGAGTTGGATGACATTTCTAACATGTGTGGTTGTACGGTTTTTTTTTAATTACTTTCAAATAATAACCCATTTCAAAGTTTCCCAAACTTAAGAGCATTTTCCCACACTTGCTAAAACAACTAGTTAATATGCTCTTTTCCTCTTGAGGAAAATCAAAAAGTCAGACATCGTCTTATCATTTGTGATAAAAATTGGGGGTAAATGAACAAGGCAAACTCACATCATTTAATTCATTTGGAATTAGAAATTGAACAATCAAAGCACTAAATTTGTGGGATAAATGAACAAGTTCAATCATTTAATTCATTTTGGGATCAGAAATTGAACAAGCTACTCATCTAAAAATGTGGTCAATTGAACAAGGCAAATTTACCTTCAAGCATTCTATTTTTCTTAAATAGGAATAACTTAAATTGAGCTCAATATAGCTTGAAGGAATGAATATTGACTTGCATGTTTTGGGAGAAAATGGCATGGACTAGGAGAGTATGCTCTTCTTTTCACGAAGAATCAGAAATCTAGAACTCCTAAGCTCACCAATCCTTTTTAAGTTTATTAAACAGTAGAGGGACTACTGGTTGAGGAAAAAATCTCTCAGGAATGACCCAAGTGAGGACAGGTTTTACGCCAACACTTCCAACTCACTATAAATAATTGCTTCCTCGTAGGCTAAAGCCTTGAAAGACGAAGCCAGTTTTGTTCATGGAATTTCAACATCATTCCTTGAACATGCTTGGGTATGTGTAGAGCCACTTGAATATTTCTTGCAAGACTACACATATTCAGGTAATCATAGGGCTATACACCTCAATTTTTCCTTGTGCAATTCTATGAGGGATGGTTTTGAATGGATTGCCCAATAATCTACAACAATTTCAACTGAAAGAATTCCTGATTCATCCTAGAAAGGATGATAATATTTGTGCAAGGAAAAAAATAATTTCCTCAAGACACTCATCATATTGTGCCCTCACTTGCATTTGGAGTCGGCTAATACAACATCATGACTAGAGCCATTGCGTTCTTGGTGATAGTTGTATTCTAATTAGCATTTGAGTGTGTACCTGAGTCAACAAGCAAATATTTTCATCCTCCACCTAGAAATATGGATAAGAGGTGTGTTTGTTTCACCCTCCTAATAATGCAACAATACTTGATGTGACTGAAAATCATTACAAAGATAAACTTTTCAAACAAGCAACACAATTCAAACCTTGGTTTACATATGCTTCACGCACTTCCAAAACAAAATTGACAAAATTTTATAGTGGGAACTTGCATCATTGCCTCTCAAAGGAAGATAGTTTATTTTAGATCCCCTTTTAGCTCTTTAAACTATCCTTATTACTTCTTTTGGTCTCACTGTAGCTACTTCAAAAATTTTTGTTCAAATGTCTACCTTGCATGTCATTTCAGACTCTTACAATCTATCTCAATACGTGTGGTCTACCCACTTTTTACAACAAACTTGATTCCTAGCTCACTATCAGGGCATTCTAACCCTCTAATGGTGGAATCATTTATTTCCACCAAAACTCAAAAAATACTTCCACCTAGACACACTCACTTGAACGATTTGAGACTCTTCTTGACATTATTGGTAAACTTTAACAAAGTTGAGAAACAACTTCATGGTTAACACAAGTTGCAACAAGTACACATCTAAAGGATCAAAAGTACCTCCTAAAACACCAAACTTTTAGGGGGAAACATCTCACGATTCCCTACTCGACCTATACTCTCCACAAATGGATAGAAACACTCATGAATGGAGTGCAAATTTTGAAAAATATGACCATGAGAAAAGCCAAAAACATGAAGATCTTGATGAAAAGGAAGAAACCACATTTGAACATCATTCTTTTGGATCGGATAGTGAGGAAGAGATCCCTAAAAATGAGTATGACAAACTCAAGAAGAGAAAGAGATTCCAAAAAATACTGGGAAGGATATTTGATGAGGATAAAGAGAAATACTTCCTCCATTTAGCATCTACTAGCGTAAAATTACCCCCAGATTATGATGTCAAATAATTAAGAGAAAAAGAAGTACCAACTCCCATATCCATTCTTGCTAAGCAACTCACTTCAATGCAAACAAAGCTTACAAATCTCAAGTAGGAGAAAGCTAAACCTAAATCACAATACTCTTTGGACTCTGTTTTTCCATTCCCTTTTGACAAGAGTATTATTATGGTTCTGTTTCCTCCAAATATGGAAAGACCAAAATATGACAAATACACAGGAGAAACAGATCCACATGACCATGTTTGATAATTATGTTCTCTAAGCATAGAATACATGCATGAATCTACATTCCTCGTGTGACTTTTTCCAGGAAGTCTAGGAGGTAATGCCATGGAATGGTTTTCTAAATTGAACCCTAAGGTCAAAAAATTTGAGGAGCTGAATTAATGCTTTATCTAGCATTACTCATATAAAATACAACATGATGTAACTATTATGGACCTATGTAATACCAAACAGAATACTGGTGAATCATTTACACACTTCCTACAAAGATGGAGGAAGATCTTTGCATGATATTCGAGGACCATTCCCGAATCTGAGAAAATGGAAATCTTCATTAATAACTTGGTGCCTGAGTTGAACTATGCACTACAAATGCAAGACTCACCAACATTTGACAAAATGATTAAAATTTCCCTGCGTATGGAGGAATTCATGGTCAAAAGAGGGGAGATCACCCTTCAAAATGAAAATAAATCCAACAACCCAAATTCTAAGCCTAAATGGTGGAAGAAAAAAAAGAATGTTGTCAATGACGGAGTGGTTGAGGCCTCTAACATTAATTCTAAACCTGAGGTGTTTAATCTAACTAACAGCATGCAAGCAAGCAAGGATGCCAAAGTAATGACTCCCACACCCAAAAAAAACAATGATAATGACAAGGGATGAACATGGACTTCAAAACCTCATAGAACATTCACTCCTTTGGGAGAACCTCTCGAGACAGTTTTGAAGACTCTATTTGATAACAAACTTCTCACAATTCCTGATTCAAAACCATGGGAAATGACTGTTAAATCAAAGTGGTGGGATGACAATTCATACTGTGTCTTCCATAAGAACAAGGGACACAAAACCAATAATTGCCTTAAGCTTAAACATGTCATTCAAGACCTCATTAAAGGCAGTAAGATCAAAGTGGATGGACACACTACCAATGAGGATCATATAGCATTTAATAAGTCCTTCCCTAACTATGACAAAGGAGAGACCTCTAATGGGAAAGGAAACAAGGTAAACTACACCTATTCCAACAATGACAATGTGATCAACATGCTTGACTTTAAAACTGAATCCATTAATGTGATCACAATTAAAGGTGTTAACAACACCTCTTTCCAAACTAACACAGTAACAAGAAGCCAAGCACAGGTCACAATCAAGGGACCTAGCTCTTCTTCAAAACAAACATCAACATCAAAGGTTCCCATCATTATTATTCCCAAACTAGCAACTAAACATGTGGTTACTATTCCAGGAGCAAAGTATGACTTGGTTGACCAATTGCAACGGACCTCTACAAAAAATTTCCATTTTTGAGTTGCTCAAGATATCCACAGTTCATAGAGAAATCTCCGAACAAGCTCTACATGCTGCTAACATACCAAAGGATATTGATATAGACAAATTCCAAGCGATGGTCAATCACATCTCTGCGCCACACTACCTATCCTTTTCTGAAGAGGATGATAAATTATTGACCCATCTGCACAATCAACCCCTCCATATTGAAGTTCTCATTCATAAATCTTGTATTCAAGGTGTGTTGATAGATGGAGGCATAGGATTTAATATCTACACCCTTAATTTAGTCAAGAGAATAAGTCTCTTAGAATAGACAATTGACTCTAGAAGAAAAATAACTATCAAGGCTTATGATGAGGAAGAAAGATCCTCCAAAGGTCTTATTATTCTACCTATCTGGGTTGGACCAATTGAGTGGAACATCATATGTCAAGTTCTTGATCTACCCTTGGCCTATAACATCTTGTTAGGGAGACCATGGAATCATGAAATGCAAGTTGTACCATCTACATACCACTAGTGCATAAAATTCCCACATAATGGGGTGGAAGTAACAATTCCAGCAGATGCTAGTTATACATGCAATAATATCAAAGAAGGTAGTATGGTCCCACATAATAAAGAGGCTACATACAAGATTTCTCTTGAAACTACCAAAGACATGGTGATGAAAAGTTTTGGAAAGACCTTGAAACTTGAGGAAACAAGTATGGGTGAGTATAAAATGGACATGAATCCATCCCTAATAGAATTTCCACTATCACTGAAATCCTATGGAAAACGTTCATCTTCATTCATGCCTACCACATCTAATGAACCAGAGATCCATAAGGCAATTGGCATGGTAGAGGTATCCACATCTTCGTCAGATAACATAGAAGAATAGGCAGTCCTGGACTAGATTTACAAAGGGGAACCAAGAGAAGCTGAAGAAAAACATATAGAGATATCCCCAGAATAATATGGTAAGGGCTATGATTTCCTCAAACAGATGGGATACAAAGGAAAGTGACCTCTAAATGACATAGGGCTAGGGCTTATTGAACCTATGCACATGGAATTCAGGGAAACCAGTAAAAAAATAGGGCTGGGTTTTAATAATGGATCTGACAAACCTACCTCAAAAAATAGCCCAATGTCTTACAAAGGGAGTGATGAAATAGATGAGATAGTACTAGAACCTTATGAAAGATTGTTACATGTTGGCAGAGAAAATACTGAATATCAAGTGGAGTGCTAGGTACCTAGCTTTGAGGTACCACATAACATTCTCACACCTTTGTTAGTTCGGCCTCCTATTTCAGAAGTTGGAGAAACAATAGAGGTTGATCCAGTAGTACCACTAATAGCAACAACTACTAGGAGAATGTCCCAACAAATCTCACATCCTAACTAGGGGTAGCTAGTCACAATCATGCACATCCTTGACTTACCCCACTTTAATGCACATGTAGCTAATTGGGTACATCAAATAACTATTGCTAAATATTTAAATAGATCTGATGATGACATAACTGATTCTCATGATTATGAGTGGGAGGAGCTATCTGTTGCCTCAGAGGACATTGGGATAGATACAATTCACATGTTTGTAGCTCCCTTAGCAGCCCAAGAATCTTCTAACATTACTCCCAATAAATCTGATAATCCTGAAGAAGAAGAGTTCCTACTCCTCATCTGAGATGGGGAGACTGGTGCTTTCCTTAGTCTGGAAGAAGTTCTAAGGCAACAAGAAAGAAGCCTTCTTTTATGGAGAGAAGAAGAAGAAGGATATTCCACTAATGATTCATTATAGTTTGGTCCACATATAACTAATGATGACCCTTTTAACAATGATCTAAACCTTCTTGATTTACACATCAAAGAAATTAAATTAATAGAACATGTCATGTTGGTTAATGGTCTTGACGCTAGCATGATGTTGTCCTTCCCCGAGTCTGACTCCCTATCTTTGATACTTCTAGACCTAATTGATTGGACTTAAACAGATCCTACCCCTATCCCTGACTTTCCCAATGACTATACTCTGGCTTGTTATCTCAATGCCTATGAACCTCACCCCTCTTCCACCAATTCAAGGAGTGAGAATATGTCACAGGAGTATATCAGGTTTCTCAGTCAAAAATTGAAAAAACAAAAGAAAAAGAGGACTGATGGTGAAAACCACTTTGTGGTAGTATCAGATCCCAAAATAATAAATAGAAAAGATGGATCCAATGGTGGAAACCTCTTAGAGGTGCCAAAGGATGAGACTCTTGATATCCTCCCTGAGCACTTTTAGGAAAGGTCTTTAGTATTGATTGAACCAACACAGCTAGTAAACTTGGGCACTACTAAGAATCCTCAAATAGTACATCTTGCACAATCCTTATCAGAAGAGGAGAAGACATAATTCATAGAGTTCTTGAGAGAAAAGAAAATCAACTTTGCATGGTCTTATACCGATATGCCAGGGCTCAATCCTAATCTAATCATGCACCACTTATCTATACCTCCTGAGATCAAGCTTGTGAAACAAAAACTTAGAAAGATGCATCCTCATGTTGCATTATTGGTAAAGGCAGAACTAGAGAAATTGCTAAACCTTGGATTTATCAGAGTCACTACCTACACAGGATGGATCTCCAATGTAGTTCATGTATCTAAATCAGATAAATCTATTAGGATCTATACAGACTTTAGAGACCTAAACAAGGCATGTCCCAAGGATGACTCCCCCTTACCTAACATTGATATGATCATAGATCTTACAGCAGGCTACCAAATATATTCATTAATGGATGGATTCTTAGGCTATAATCAAATCAAAATTGCCCCTGAGGATCAAGAGAAAATTGCCTTTAAATGCACATGGGGCACCTTTTGTTGGAACATCATCCCATTTGGGTTAAAGAATGTTGGTACAACATATCAAAGAGCAATGACAACTATATTCCATGACATGATGCACAAAAACATGGAGGACTACGTCGATGACACATTGGCTAAAACCAAAGAATGGGATACTCATATTGATGACTTAAGAAAAATATTTAATCATATGGAGTAGTTCCAACTTAGGCTCAACCCTAAGAAATGTGCCTTTGGGTTCCAATCAGGAAAGTTCCTAGGAATCATTGTCTCAGCAAAAAAAATTGAGGTAGATCCGACAAAGGTGAAAGCTATACTAGAAATGACTCCTCCATGCAACATCAGTCAAATGAGGATGCTACAAGGAAGACTTCAATCAATCAGGAGGTTCATGTCACAACTTGCAGATAGGGCACAACCCTTCACTAAATTATTACATAAAGGTGTCACCTTCAAATGCGATGAGCACTGTGAAGTAAACTTTAGGGAATTAAAAGGATACCTGGCAACCCCTCCTATTCTTATGGCACCTATTCATGGAAAGCCCTTACTCCTATACGTTTCAGCTACAACTACATCCCTAGGAGAATTGCTAGCACAAGAGGATGAAAAAAAAGGAAAGAGCTATCTACTATATTAGTAGAACACTAGTCACCTATGAGCTCAATTACAACATGCTTAGTAGTCATCTTTGCATCACAAAAATTAATACACTACATGCTATCCCATATAGTGAAGCTCGTTGCTAAGACAGGTCCTTTAAAATATCTCCTAAGAAGAATATCATTAACAAGACATTTGGCAAAATGGGTCCTGATTCTAAGTGAATTTGACATTGAATATGTAGAAAGGAGAGATATTAAAGGATAGGTCCTTGCAGATCAATCAGTTGATTCACCACTCTAGGATTATGAACCTTTAAAAATCAAATTCCCTTATGAAACAATCATGCATCTAACTGAATATCCATGGAAGATGTACTTTGATGGTTCATTCACTCAACAAGGCTCTAAAGATAGAGTCCTGTTTATAACTCCTCAAGGTTACAAGATTCCCAAATCTTACAAATTGATGTTTCCATGCACCAACAATATTTTAGAATATGAAGCATTGGTAAATGATCTTAAACTAGCTATGGAGTGGAAAATTATAGAGTTAAACATTTATGGTGACTCCCAACTCATCATCAATCAGGTCAATGGAGATTATCAGATGAAAGATGAAAAGTTATGCCCTACAAGAAACTAGTTGATGACCTAAAGAAATAATTTGTCTTCGTCACCTTCCAGCAGATACCAAGATCATAGAATAAAGCTATAGATGCTATGGCTACCATAGCATCCATGTTACAACTAGAGGAACATCAATTCTGTTATGACTTCTTGGTGAAAGAGTTATCCTATCCTACCTTTGATACCCCTGAATATCAAGTAATCTACACTTTGAATGCCCCAGACCAATCCCGGTATACCAATATTATTGCCTATCTCACTGACCAAACCATTCCTGCTAATCTATCCAAAAATGAGAAGAGAGCCCTGATTAGCACAACATCACATTATGTCCTCATAAAGAATAACCTATATTAATGAGGTCTTGATGGTATGCTTCTTAGATGTTTAGAACTCAAAGAGTCAGATTGCGCGTTGAAAAAGGTCCACGAAGGTGTATGTGGATCACATTCGAATGGCTTTTAATTTGCAAAGAAACTACTTAGAGTAGGATATTACTGGCCTACCATGGAAAAAGATGCTATTCAATTTTCAAAAACATGCCTTAAATTGCAAACACATGGAAATCTTATCCATACTCCTACTAGAAAACTTATACCTTTCATAACACATTGGCCATTTTAGCAATGAGCCTTTAACTTGGTTGGACAAATATATCCCAACTCTTCAAATGGACACAAGTTCATCATTATGACCACTAAGTATTTCACAAAGTGGGTCGAGGTCGTGCCACTAATCAAAGCCACTGGCAAACAGGTGGCTATGTTTATTCTGAACTACATTATTTGTAGATACAAGGTACCCTCATCTATTGTAACAGACAATGGGGGCCAATTTAAAACTAAAGACATTGAAGACCTTTGTGAATAGCTCCACATCACTCAACATTTCTCCTCAATCTATTATCCTCAAGGTAATGGACAAGCTAAGGTATCAAATAAAAACATTCTCAACATTCGACATAGAACTATGAGTAAGTCTAGCAGAGAATGACATCTACAACTAAATCTGGCACTATGGGCCTATAAAACAAGCATCAGAACACCAACTAGAGCCACACCATTTTCTCTAGTCTATGGTACTAAAGTAGTATTACCTATTGAGGTTGAAATCCCCTCTTCGCAGATATCATTACAAGGTCTTGTTACTAATGAGTAGTACTACATAGATAGGGTGAATTCTCTGGACCTACTTGATGAGCGCAGACAACAAGCATTTGATCACCTCAAAGTGTACCAAGCATGTATGTCCAAAGGCCACAACAAGAAGGTCAAACCATGAAAATTTGAAGTAGGAGATCTCGTCCTCAAGGAGAATCCTAAAAACTAGCCTAGCAGGGAGCAGAAAGGAAAGTTTGAACCTAACTAGTTGGGACCTTATGTTATCACTACTACTTTTGAGACTGGCACTTATCAACTAGCTACACCTAAGGGAGATGTTCTTCCTGATCCTATCAACACTCTACATTTGAAGTGGTTCTCTACTTGATGTTTGACTAGTAGAGCCTATACAACAAATAGTTCTCAGAAAATACCAAAAACATTCAAAAAATTGATCCTGAAGAAATCCAAAAATAGTATAAAAAGTCCCGAAGAAAGGGTATCCTTGGTGAAAACCTGGCAAATAGGCACCTTGATACTACAAAAACATTAAAAAAATAAAAAATAGCAAAAAAATTGAAAAAGAGAAAAGTGCCTTGATGACAACCTGGTAAAACAGGCATCTTGGTAGAAAAAAGAAAGAAAGAAGTCTTACCAAGTGGTGAAAAATTGGCAATTAGGCGTCACTTGGGTGCTATGCTCCATCTATCAAAACATTGCCAACACTGAGCCTTCACAATTCCACCTATGCTAAAATGCTGACTTTGTTTCCTTATGAAATCTTATCCTTGCTTGGGATTTGTCTGTATTTATGTCTTAGGGAAAAAATAATTTCACACTAGGGGCATTTTTGATATGATGCCTCTTAGATACTTTCACTACCACTATCACATTCACAACACAAGTATGATACTAACATGGCACTAATGGTGTTCCTATGACCTACATTGGATTGTGAACACGAAATGATGTTACACTCAGACATTGGAAACATATTGATTGAAATCTGAATTTTTTATTGATGAATCTATACTATGCTTGCAAGATGAATCAATAATACTTAAACATAGTTAGATCTTGGTTTGATTATAACTCTTTTATGCCCTGATGATGATTCAACTAGGGGCATCTAAGCAGTTATGAATTTTATTTGATTGATTCTCAATTGATGATTGTTATGTCTTTCGAGTTACTCCATGACGTCTATGCAAAGACAAAGAGTCACAAGGAAAAGGGGCTTAATGTTTTCTTATTTTTCTATGTAAAGTGATTATTTCAAATGATCCTATGAATTTCACCTAACTGGGATGTTTATGGTAAGAACTGCCACTATAGGTGGATAGCCGCATATATCTCAATCTTTGTTATGTGTAAAATACGATGAGTTTGAAACAATTTCCTTGTCTATTTTCTAGATCCCAATTCTCACTACGGTATACGAATCATAATGTACCCAAGGATATTAATTTTCAAGGTCATTGCGGGTTCAATATCTTGCCTTACACAAAATCTGGTATATTAAATGGAAGGTGGCTAGTTTGTTATCCTGGCTTCTATGCCTTGATGCCTAAGTATATTTTTGACATTCGAATAAATATAGTATTCGTACTTTCATAATATTAGTGGGTATTAGTGATTGTTGTACTATTAGGTGGTATCTATTCCTACAAGTGCCTAATGATGATAAACAAAGCTATGCATTTGCATACCAGTGACAAAGTTAAGCGTCTTCATTACATTTTGGCTATTGCATGCTGCATAAATAAGAAAGAAAAATCATTAAGGCATCTTGAGCTCCAAATGAATTCTATTTTACATCCTAAATCCAAGTTCATTACACAATTCATGATTCCCAAAATCTTTCATCTATTGGGAATGAAATCAAACTCACCTTTTCAAATGTAATTAACTTGGTACTAGTGTGTTTATTTTTAAACACACCATTTTTTCCACTTCTTCTAGTCCATTCTTTCTTGACCCCACCATTCCATGCAAGTGATATAGAGGGATTTTATTCTTTTTCTTTCAATTTCATTCCCGAGGGGGCATGATCACACTATTATTCAATTAAATTTTTTCTCGAAACAACATTAAAACAACTTCATTATCAAACAAACTAGGGGCATGACAATTTCCTTGACTAAAGTCTGAACTGTTGCATAGAAAGATTTGGGTCTCATAAGCTGGATATCTTGCGTTTCCTCATTTTAAAATATTCTTATTAAGCTCCAGGCAGCTTCATACTTACTTTTGGATGACAGCCAAGTTTAGAATCAGTAATATCAATCTTTGGATGACAACCAAGTTCAAAATTGGTATCTTTAAGATCTTTTATTGACCTTTGGATGACAACCAAGTTCAAAGTCAATTCTATTAGTTTATTTCAATCAAGTGTGAGACTGATCTCATCAACATTTTGTTCAATAACCAAGAATGTAATTATCAATCTTTCTGAAGTCAAAATCAAAAAATTTCTTTAAATCAATGCGTTGCTCACACATCAATTCAAAGAGGGGCAAATGTAACCACCTAAATTTTGTCTACTTTGACTATAGACCCTATTTTCCCTAAGTGTGATCATACCCCAAATTATGTCCAAACAAAAATGTTACTACTTGGCATAATTCATTTTAAATCAAATTTGATGTCCTAGGTGATTTTTATCACTGAATTATATTAACTATTATAGCCATACAATTCAAATCAATTTAAAACAACCAAATCAAATCAAATTCAAACATGGCTATATTATTTAATTATAAAAAAATTAAATAAATCCCTAAATCAATTGTTCACTTGCAAATAACCCATTCCCCTAGCCTATTTAATTAAATTAATTTGGCTATAGTCCTCTTAATTATTAAAAAGAAATAAAATGCTTAAATAATTAAATTTCTATTTTTGAATGAATTAAATAAGTTTAATTCATTTCATTTATATTCCCCTACACCCCAACCTAACCTATCTCAGCCACTTCTACCCTAGGTTCTAACCCTTCTCAACCTATTCCCCCATGCTAATCTAATTATAAACCTAATTCTAATCCTAACCCACCTTCTAATGTTGTCACATTCCATTAAGGAGTGATTAACAACTCCACCCACTTGAGAAAGTCAAGGAATCTCAAGATTCCCTTCAAGTCCACCTTGTCAGGCTTGACTCTTACACCCTTCACACACTTCTTTAAGGCTTTCATTAATACCTTATTAATGAATATACCTTAAGCCCATGTCTCCTCCATGCCTATTAAATGACTTTTGCATTTATTTCTCTTACACTTCATTGATGACCTTAGGGGCTCCATTAATGAACCTTGTCTCTCCTCTCTCTCTCCATTTATCCTATAAATAGGATGGATTTTGAACTCAAAGGGCCCTTGATTTTATGAAAGATATTGTTGTAATGCTCCTAATTTTGAATAGTTGATAGTATCCTTATGTTGCCCATAATTGGAGGATTGAAGAAGCAATCCCATATTGCCCATATTTAGGACTTTCATAGTGCTTTCTAGCTTAATTCCTAGTTATATTGTTATTATCTTCATGTCTAGAGCTAGATTGCATGTTTTTGAATCATTTAGATTAGTTTTCATTTGAATCTTCCATTCTAAGGTTGTATTTTTCACTGAAATATGCATAATCTGAGGGCTATTATGTCATTTTTCATACTCCTAGATAAGAAGAAATAGATCGATTTTAGTGATTGCTATATTTTCTAACCCCTTGTTTTCACTAATGCAATAATTTATTGAAGTGTTGTGTCTATTAATAGGTAAAAAATATACACACACAGTGACAACCCTGTTCTATCCATGGAGTCACTGGAACGCTCATGACCACGTTCGACCCAAGTGACCCCAAGGTGTAGTAAGCATGATTGAGAAGTGATCTTCCAAGGCTTTTATCTTGGACATTGCGAGAGGTATCGACAAATTTTCAAGGGATACAAGATTTTATTTTCAAGGTCTACAATAACCTCTCTCAGTTTTGGGCGATTCAACTTTGTTTGCATTTGGAAAGGAAATCTCAGTCGATGCCAAAACTTCCAATGAGGGTTAGTTGAAAGTAGCTTCATAGTGTATTTTTCAAACTATCCATCCTAGCATTGAACTATCTACTCCATCAGCTTTGATTGGTCAGGTAAACTCTAGTGACAACCCCATTCCATCCACAGAGTCACTAGAACACTCACGCCACATTCGACCCAAGTGACCCCAAGGTGCACTACGCACGATTGGGTAGCAATTTTCCAAGGCTTGTATCTCAGAACTCATGAGTGGTATTGACAACATTTTAGGGGTAATAAGATCATGTTGTGGAGGTCTACAATAACTATTGCCCAAATTTTCCATCCTATGCAATTTGGCCTGGTTTGCCCTATGTGACCGTCTAATCCCTTTATCCCTCCTAAAAGTGCCTGTTTACCAATTTTTGGTACAAAGATCAATTGGGTGAATTTACTATGTTTTGAATGGAGTAGGGTAAATTCTCAGTTCTGTTGGATCACATTCATACTCATTCTCTGAATTTCTTTCTTTCTACTCTTTCCCAGGCTTTCTGATTTTGAATCCCGTGTTAATTGCGCGAAAAATGGTCTTGTCCCTTTTTGAAGTTATGTCTCAGCTCATCGCTCAGTCGCATCAGTTTTTATGTCATGTCCTTATATTGCGCGACTGCGCGACGAGTTGCAATTGAGGGTCATCGCGCAATCGCGAGCTGTTTATGAAGAGTTCTGCTCTGTCTATGAGTGTGCGATGAGATGTTTAAAATGGTCATCGTGCAATCGCGATCAGTTTAAGTCAAAGTCTAAAAATCCCGCGAGTGGGTGACGAGTTGTTTTTAGAGGGAGTTGTACAGTCACGATGAGCTCATGTCAAGTTATATTATGATGTGCGACTAAGCGAGTCATGTTGAAAATTAAGCAGTCGCGCACCCGCTCACTATTTCATGTCAATGTTTTAGGTTGTGCGATTGCGCGATGAGGTCCTATTTTGAAGGTCGCCCACTCGCATAGGTTCTAACTTATGTGTTTTTTGCGGTGCGAGTGTGTGATGAGGAAATAAAGTAAAAAAGTGAATGTCGCTCAGTTGCATAGGTGTTTTTAAAGAAAAGTAAAGGTCCGCGACTTGGTGACTGAAGGAAAGAATAGATGCTATCGCGCACTCGCAATCAGTTATAAAGATAAATTTTCAGCTCGCGACTATGAAATGAAGTAAAAAAGTGAATGTCGCTCAATCACCGTTCCATAAAGGTGAAGGATTTTCAGCTCGCGACTATGCGACGAGTTAGGGGATAAAGTCATCGCGCAGTCGCCAAACATTAGAGATCAGAGAAAGATAGCTCGTGGGTGAGCGACTGTAGAAAAAGGAAGCTCATCATGCGCTTGCAGTAAAGGGTAAGGAAAATTTTTAAAGCTTGCGAGTTGGCGACCGAGAAGAAAGTGGATGCCGTCGCCCACTCGCACACAGGTTGGAAACAGAGTAAAAGTATGGGTGAGTGTGCGACCAAATAGGATGTACGATGATTGGGTAGATGAAATTTTTAAGATCCCAGGTTGTTCAGTTTGCAGAAGAGAGATGTTTTGCTCGGCTTGCAGGGTTTCAAAGGTTTGATAGAGTATTCTAAATTGCAGAATTATACACAGAATAGTCGGCTGATATCTGAGATAGATTTGTTTCAATATCGGTAACAGAAAAAGAGATTCAGTGTGCGACAGGTCAAGGAACAGATGGCATCGCTTACTCAACGAATGAAAAGAAATAGAAATATCAGATATTTTCTCAGACGCTGGAAGGATCAGATTTTTGAAAAGGTCAGAAGAGTTATTTCAATTTAGAGACATGTGTGACTCTTCTAGAGGGATAAGACTGCTTCTTTGAAGGGGCATTTATGTTGATATTTCCTGGGTATGAATTTTGGGTCACCAAGTGATATTTTTTAAACTTTTGAAGGGCTAAACAGTGGCTGGACAGGCCAAATCTGATTCCTGATATTTTGGCCCTCATAAATGGTGCAGTTGGCTAAATTGTATAAATATGAGTTGAAGACTCATTTTCGGGAGTTCTTCTTCCCTTTGGCTTGAGGTTTTGTAACTTTTTCTAAGTTCCTAACAGAGGCAAAGAGAATTTGTAACTCATTGTGAGAGATAATATGTAGAGTTTGTAATTCTTGGAACCAATTTATTGAATTGTGTCAACCTTGTCTCTTTTCTGCTTGTTTGTATGCATTGTAGATGGTAGATGGGTTAACTATGAAAGATTTTATTTTCTCTTAATCATGTCCCTCTGTAGCATCTACTTGCAAAAGAGTATGTTTGCTTGCAGGTTGTAACTCGTGTCTTATCTTTGAGCTGTTAACTGTGAAGTCTTTCCTCTTAACTAGTTTCATCATGACCTTGTTATGAAATATTTATGCATGCCTATACAAGAGATTTGTGTTTTACCTCCAATTCAGTTAGTTGACCCAGGGCTTAATCCTCTATGTGTTATGTTTTCATGTCAAATTTGGTGCATCACCTAGTAGGTAGTTTTCTTTCAGTTTTTTCCCTTTCCATGCAATCCTTCTAACCCTTTTCCCCTCAAGTTTACTTTCTTGTTTAAGAGAAAGCTAAGGTGATTATCCAAGAGGAACTAGCCTAGAATCTGGAGGTCTCATCTCGGTCAGCAGAGGTCCCACAACCTTGAGATGACTCCCTTGTTATATTGGATTATCAAGACCAAGAGAGCTTGAGATCAGAGGCGCAAATTTAGTGTATAAAATTTCTGGCACACCCAGTGGGACCACACTGAAGTTAAGATCAAAGTCAAAAGGTGTTCCTGTTGGTTCATCCGTATAAAGAGATTCAGTACAGAAGGTCTATCAGTATAGACCAAGCTCAAGGATTCCCCACCTTGGCACCAGTGTGGGACTGAAGTTCACATTCATGTTGAAGATATGCTATCTTTGATATGTTGGTAGCATGTTGTAGACCTTTGAGAGGTCATTTTGCTGCATATTTGGTGAGTCTGGAAAGTCTACTAGTTTTGAAGATCAAGTGTTGGTATGTTTCAAATCTTCCATTTTAAAATTCCAGTTAGTTATATGAGTAGACATATCAATTTATTATGGACAGTTAGGTTATTCACCATCCTATCATGAGAGCAATGCTCAATGGGCTGGTCATCAGCCTTATCAAAGCTATCCACAGCCTGCTTTTATCCCAAGCTTCTATGCAGATGCACAAGGCCGTCATTACATCCAACATGCCCCGAATGAATATGCCCTCATGCAAGACTATGAAAGGGCCCTCAAACAAGATAGGCCATGGGCACAAAGGACACAGCTACAAATGCAAGGCCAGCTACCTCCTCCTATTTACCACTCACCCTCCCCTTCTCAGCCCAATTGGCAACAGACCCTGAAATCAGATTTCATGAAAGCACAAGAAGAGCTGAAGGAGCAATTGCTTGACCTAGTCAAGAAAGTGTCTTAAATTAGGGAGCAACAAGAGATGGAGGCTCAAAGTTATGAGCAAGGGTTCATCCCTTATCAAGCAGAAGAGGCTCTGATTGGTAAGAAACAAATGATTGATGAGCAACAAATGAGACAATTCCAAGAAGAGATCAATCATAGAGCTAGCATTGAGACAGCAAGGCTGAAATCACAAATTGCTGAACATGAGGCTCTTAGGCCTAAGATCCCAAGTTGGAGGACCCATTTTTCTAAACCTTCTATGTCCACCCCTGAGCCCTCTCAATTTCATATCCCAAGTTTCAAGGAAAAAAATTCCTTTCAAGAGTTTGTGCTTGAGATTTAGCCTACCACTCTACAAGAGCAACCTATTCAAAAAGGTTTTTTATCCCAGGAGGCCCCTCTAGTCTCTCAAGATGATAAAATGTTGAGGATACCCCAATGGACTCTACCTCTTGGCTATCAGATGCCAAGTCTTTTCAAGGATACCACTCTAGTATCTGAGTAGGGACCTATGGTAAATGGGCTTTCATGCGATGAGGGGAAGGAATCTAAGGTATCAGTGCAGAGTGATGACTGTGATGAGGAGGGACAACAAGTTGTGGAGGAAGAAATGGATGCCCAGCCTGTGCTCTTGGCTGATTTGTTTGATGAACTTTCCCTCTTTGTTGATGATGAAGAAGAGACCATACCATCACCTATGGGTGAGGATCAATCAGAACAAGAGGTTCACAATCAACAGGAGGTTGATACACAAAAGGATGTTGTGCTTTTGTTTGTCGTGCTGCCTAGTTTTGAGCAGGATGATAAAGTTATAGAGGAGTTGTTCCAAGAAAAGAACATAGACAAAGGCCCTGAGGAGCTTGATTTCTCTTGTATCATGGAGGCCTTTTGTGATAAATTGAATGATGAGCCCCTATTCCTTGGAATGGAGGTTCAAAACTATGTGCCTATGGAAAGAGGCATGGTCTTAGATTACTCTCCTTCAGAAGGACTATTGCATGAGAAAGAGTTGGAGATGGTCTCAGATCCTCAAGATGTTAGCAACTTTGATGAGCCCCTGGCCTATTCAAAAGAAGAGGATAATGGTCCCTTGACTAAGGATAATGACTTAACATGGCTATCCAGGATGGAAGACAACCATGAAGATAAAAAAGAAACCATCAAGGAAAGTACTACTGTCAGACTTTCAAGAGGCTGCCCCATCAAGTACTTGGTCCAGAAGGAGTTTACCGAGGCCCCTCCATATGACCAATCAGAGGAAGGTAAACTTGATCTCATTTTTATAGAGGCAATTCTTAATTATTTGATAAATCTTTATGTGCCTCTAGTTCTTATAGTTACCCTTGTGCACTCAATGCAAAATGTCCTGATGAGGAAGGGTAGCTATTTTTCATAACCAGTGAATGGTTTTGTTTGACCAGCTTCTGCACTGGTTAGTTTAGTTTTAGGTTAGGTTTCCTACTTTTCAAGAAGTGCATGTGCACAGTTTTTCCCTGTCAGGTTTTGTGCTCAAGAATGACTCCATGCCCAATGGATAGTTTGATGTCAATAGGCTACTGGTTTTCATGTCTAGCAGGCTGACATCCTGCAGAAGTTGCCAAAATGTTGCCCAAATTTTCCATCCTATGCAATTTGGCCTGGTCAGCCCTGTGTGACCGTCTAATCCCTTTATCCCTCCTAAAAGTGCCTGTTTACCAATTTTTGGTACCAAGATCAATCGGGTGAATTTACTATGTTTTGAATGGAGTAGGGTAAATTCTCAGTTCTGTTGGATCACATTCATACTCATTCTCTGAATTTCTTGCTTTCTGCTCTTTCCCAGGCTTTCTGATTTTGAATCCGGTGTTAACCGCGCAAAAAATGATCTTGTCCCTTTTTGAAGTTATGTCTCAGCTCATCGCTCAGTCGCATCATTTTTTATGTCATGTCCTTATATTGCGCAACTGCGTGACAAGTTGCAATTGAGGGTCATCGCACAATTGCGAGCCGTTTATGAAGAGTTCTGCTCTGTCTACGAGTGTGCGACGAGATGTTTAAAATGGTCATCGTGTAATCCTGATCAGTTTAAGTCAAAGTCTAAAAATCCTGCGAGTGGGTGATGAGTTTTTTTTAGAGGGAGTCGCACAGTCGCAATGAACTCATGTTAAGTTATATTATGATGTGCGACCGAGCGAGTCATGTTGAAAATTATGTAGTCGCGCACCTACTCACTGTTTCATGTCAATGTTTTAGGTTGTGCGACTGTGCGATGAGGTCCTATTTTGAAGGTCGCCCACTCACATAGGTTCTAACTTATGTGTATTTTGCGGTGCGAGTGCGCGACAAGGACATAAAGTAAAAAAGTGAATGTCGCTCAGTCGCGCAGGTGTTTTTAAAGAAAAGTAAAGGTCCACAACTTGGTGACTGAAGGAAAGAATAGATGCTGTCACGCACTTGCAATCAGTTATAAAGAGAAATTTTCAGCTCGTGACTATGCGATGAAGTAAAAAGTGAATGTCGCTCAGTCACCATTCCATAAAGGTGAAGGATTTTTAGCTCGCGACTATGCAACAAGTTAGGGGATAAAGTCATCGCGCAGTCGCCAGACATTAAAGTCAGAGAAAGATAGCTTGCAGGTGAGCAACTGTAGAAAAAGGAAGCTCATCGCGCGCTCGTAGTAAATGGTAAGGCAAATTTTTGAAGCTTGCAAGTTGGTGACTGAGTAGAAAGTGGATGTCGTCGCCCACTCACACACAGGTTGGAAATAGAGTAAAAGTCTGGGCGAGTGCGCGAGTGAACAGGATGTGTGATGATTGGGTAGATGAAAGTTTTAAGATCCCAGGTTGTTCAGTTTGTAGAAGAGAGATGTTTTTCTCGGCTTGTAGGGTTTCAAAGGTTTGAAAGAGTATTCTAAATTGTAGAATTATACACAGAATAGTCGGCTGATATCTGAGATAGATTTGTTTCAATATCGGTAACAGAAAAAGAGATTCAGTGTGCGACAGGTCAAGGAACAGATGGCATCGCTTACTCAGCAAATGAAAAGAAATAGAAATATTAGATATTTTCTCAGATGCTGGAAGGATCAGATTTTTGAAAAGGTCAGAAGAGTTATTGCAATTTAGAGACTTGTGTGACTCTTCTAGAGGGATAAGACTGCTTCTATGAAGGGGCATTTATGTTGATATTTCTTGGGTATGACTTTTGGGTCACCAAGTGGTATTTTGTAAACTTTTGAAGGGCTAAACAGTGGCTGGATAGGCCAAATCTTATTCCTGATATTTTGGCCCCCATAAATGGTGCAGTTGGCTAAATTGTATAAATATGAGTTGAAGACTCATTGTCGGGAGTTCTTCTTCCCTTTGGCTTGAGGTTTTGTAACTTGTTCTAAGTTCCTGACAGAGGCAAAGAGAATTTGTAACTCATTGTGAGAGATAATATGTAGAGTTTGTAATTCTTGGAACCAATTTATTGAATTGTGTCAGCCTTGTCTCTTTTCTACTTGTTTGTATGCGTTGTAGATGGTAGATGGGTTAACTGTGAAAGATTTTATTTCCTCTTAATCATGTCCCTTTGTAGCATCTACTTGCAGAAGAGTATGTTTGCTTGCAGGTTGTAACTTGTGTCTTATCTTTGAGCTGTTAACTATGAAGTCTTTCCTCTTAACTAGTTTCATCATGACCTTGTTATGAAATATTTATGCATGCCTATACAAGAGATTTGTGTTTTACCTCCAATTCAGTTAGTTGACCCAGGGCTTAATCCTCTGTGTGTTATGTTTTCATGTCAAATTTGGTGCATCACCTAGTAGGTAGTTTGCTTTCATTTTTTTCCCTTTCCATGTAATCCTTCTAACCCTTTTCCCATCAAGTTTACTTTCTTGTTTAAGAGCAAGCTAAGGTGATTATCCAAGAGGAACTAGCCTAGAATCTGGAGGTCTCATCTCAGTCAGCAGAGGTCCCACAACCTTGAGATGACTCCCTTGTTATACTAGATTATCAAGACCAAGAGAGCTTGAGATCAAAGGCAAAAATTTAGTGTATAACAATAACCTTTCTCAGTTGTTGGTGATTTGACTTCATTTGCATTTGGAAAGGCAATCTCAGTCGATGCCAAAACTTGTAGTGAGGGTCAGTTGAAAGTAGCTCCGTAGTGTATCTTTCAAACTGTCTTTCCTGGCATCAAACCGTCTATTCCATCGGCTCCATTTGGATGGGTAAACACTAGTGACAACCCTATTCTATCCATGAAGTCCCTAGAATTCTCATGATCACATTCAACCCAAGTGACCCCAAGGTGTACTAAGCACGATTCAGCAATGATCTTCCAAGGATCGTATCTCGGATATCGTTTGAGGTATCAAAAAAATTTTAGGGTCTATGGGATCATGTTGCTGAGGTATACAATAACCTCTCTAGGTTTTGGGTGATTCAACTTCATTTACATTTGGCAAGGCAATATCAATCGATGCCAAAACTTGCAGTGAGGGTTAGTTAAAAGTAGCTCCGTAGAGTATCTTTCAATCCATTCATCTTGGCATCCAACTGTCTACTCCATCAGCTCTAGCTAGCCAGGAAAGCACTAGTGACAACCCTTTTTCACCCATGGAGTCACTAGAACACTCACAACCACGTTTGACCCAAGTGACCCCTAGGTGCACTAAGCACGATTGGGCAGAGATCTTCTAAGGCTCGTATATTTGACCTCATGAGAGGTATTGACAAACCATTAAGGGCTACAAGATTGTGTTTCTAAGGTCTATAATAACCTCTCTTATTTTTGGGGGATTTAACTTTGTTTGCATTTGGAAAGGCAATCTTAGTCGATGTAAAAACTTGTAGTGAGGGTTAGTTGAAAGTAGCTCCGTAGAGTATCTTTCAAACCATCCATTCTGGCATCCAACTATCTACTCCATCAGCTTTGTTTGGCTAGATAAACACTAGTGATAGCCCTATTCCTCCCATAGAGTCACTAGAACACTCACGACCACGCTTGACCCAAGTGACCCCTAGGTGCAATAAGTACGATTGGGAAGAGATATTCCAAGGCTCATATCTTGGACCTCATGAGAGGTATTGAAAAAATATTAGGGGCTATGAAATCATGTTTCTAAGGTCTACAATAACCTCTCTCAATTTTGGGTGATTCAACTACATTTTCAATGTGCAAGGCAATCTTAGTCGATGCCAAAACTTGCAGTGAGGGCTAGTTGAAAGTAGCTCCATAGTGTATCTTTCAAATCATCTATCGTGGAATCAAACCATCTACTCCATCGACTCTAGTTGGCTGGTTAAATTCTAGTGATAATCTCATTTTGTCTATGGAGTCAGTGGAACGCTCACGACCACGTTTGACCCAAGTGACCCTAAGGTGCACTAAGCACAATTGGGCAGTGATCTTCTAAGGCTTCTATCTCAGACCTCATGTAAAGTACCGATAAACCATTAGTGGCTACAAGATTGTGTTTCCAGGGTCTACAATAACCTCTCTTAGTTTTCGGTGATTCAAATTTGTTTACATTTGGCAAGGCTATCTCACTCGTTGCCAAAACTTGTAGTAAGGGTCAGTTGAAAGTAGCTCCATAGTGTATCTTTCAAATCATCCATCCTAGCTTCCAACCATCTTCTCTATTAGCTCCAATTGGTTGGGTAAATTCCAGTGACAACCCCATTCTTCCCATGGAGTCACTAGAATTCTCGCAACCACACTTGACCCAAGTGACCCAAAGGTGGACTAAGCATGATTGGGCAGTGATCTTCCATGGTCTGTATCTTGAACCTCATGAGAGGTATCAAAAAAATTTTAGGGGCTACGTGATTCTATTTTTGAGGTCTACAATAACCTCTCTTGGTTTTGGGCGATTCGACTTCATTTTAATTTTGCAATGCAATCTCAATCGATGCTAAAACTTGTAGTGAGGGTCAGTCAAAAGTAGCTCCATAGTGTATCTTTCAAACCATCCACCCTGGTATCAAATAGTATTCTCCATCAGCTTTGGTTGGCTGGGTAAATGCTAGTGACAAACTTTTTCCACCCACAGAGTTAATGGAACACTCGTGACCACGCTTGACCCAAGTGACCCCAAGGTATGTGACTGAGGACAAAAAATTCATTACATCTATTAATTTATTATAGCTGGGTAATTTATTACATCTATTATAAAAAATTTAAACAAATTGACATATAACTTCATCAAGATATAATTTAAATCATAATGATAATCATAGTTAAGATATAACTTCACCATTCAATTCCATAAACATTAATAGTAAATGTGTATACAAAAGATGACACAAATATAACATAAAAATGAAAATGTTCTATATATGGAAAGTATCAAAAGTATCAGAAGTATCTTGATATACAAATGTGGCACAAGCCATTTCAAAATGTCTACAAAATCAATGTTTCAAGGTGTACAATGTGGCATATATGTCATCTAAAAATGTGCCAAGTGGCATCTCTAAATGACCACAACTAAAACTACATCCTATGTCGTAGGGGGATCATCAAAATGTAGCCTCTTCAAAGAACTATTTGGCTCTGATTGATCCTGCATCAAAAATGAGTTCAAACCCAAGTTAGATTGCTTAGTTTATATATATATATATATATATATATATATATATATATATATAATTCATAATTAAAATCTAATATAATTAAAATTATAACTAAATAAAACTTTTGTAGCTAGCCTCTCGGTCACCAACCATGATCAAGTGTCCTAACATAAGCCTTTGGTAGCGAAGGGACAATGCCACCAATACCAACTCTGACCTATAAATATATATTTGCAATAATGAGATTAGTAGAGTGGTGCAACATAGAGTAATAAATCTAAAACATAGGATGATAGCATAATAAAATTACAAATTGATTGAACTAAAATTAAAACTTACGTCTATTGATCCCTCCTCTGGAATAGTGGGTTGGGTCAAATAAGATATGAAAGATTCTCGTGGGGCCTCCCTCACACTAGGAGTAACCTATGAGAGTAAAAAATATAGTAAATTATATATTAAGGTACTTCATCATAACAACCCTGGTTACAAAATACAAATAACATTATATAAGTCTATGTACAATGGGGCTATCACTCCGAATCGATATGCATGTTAGCCTATGCTCCCAAACTTGTGTCGGGACATCGTTAAGAGCCACACCCTATACAATAAAGTGCATGTAAAATATTTATTACTACACAAAAGTGGCATACATATACATGCATAATTAATCTTAAACAATTAATTACATTTCCTTTATCGACACATGAAGAAGGAACCCCCTTGTGCCCACCACTGACATCAGTTGATACCTGCAAGAGTACATTAAGATGACAATATATTAGTAAATATATGAATTTTATTTCTCTAATTGATAGAGATTTAAGCATGTACACCAAATGATATAAAAAAAACTAATGGTTACATAATTTATAATATATCGTATAAGTGTCAAGGCCAAATGAAATGGCCAAAATTGTGGAGTCATCCACCTGTCGCAACTCCTCCTTTGTCATCAACTAAACATAAATGGACCAAATATATATACATAAGTGAGTACAATCATTAAAACTAATATAAATTAATTAATTATTTTTAAATTAAATAATTCATGTGACAAATTTATTTATAATGTTTACTCTTACTGTATCAACATGACTCCATGGCTCTGTGTACCCCTCCTTAGCACTCTCATGAGATGTAGATGCTCTATGAGGTATTGCAGCCTCTGTAATTGTGTCTCCCATATCCTCCTCATAAATAACATACTGATATGTATCAGCATTAGTAAGTGGCCCGAGGCACAAATTCTTGAACATAATGCAAGTATGGGGCACACATACATGTGAACTGTTGCCAGATGTCGATGCACTAGCATCATCCACAACAAGAGGCAATAATGACCTAGTCTACATGATCAACTGATCACTCAGCAAAGGAATGGCCCTCATACTCTATGAGGTAGCCTCTTCAATGATATCAGGATGCTACACTAGAGGAGGGGGTGATACATCAGTGCGGGGGACAAAGGTAGTGGCCTTTTTGCACTGGGCAAATGACCTAGTCTGAGGAGCTCCTCCGCGTATGCCCATGTTGGGCCTCATGCTCCAATAATTAACATTTAGTGACCAAGCACAAACTCAACATACAATTTTTTATGAAATAGAAAGGGAGCTCCAAATTTCTATGGGGTGGGTTATCAAAAACTATCCACCAGCAATCCCAAAATTGTGTACGCACTGTATCATTTGTGCACCATTTAATTGATAATTTGGAATTTTTGGGGTCAATTTTTAATCCGGTTTTAGGATTCACAAAAAGGGAGGCTATATCTTCTTTAGTTATATTAAGGGCAACAACCCCATCATGGTCAAGCCCATCATCAAATTGGGCATGCATATCATCACGCCAGTGAAGAGAAAAATCATGTTGTTGCGTAAGTGTGTCAATATTTTCAACAATAGTATTTAGGGTGGCAAGCATGGGACCTAATTTAGATATATTCTGATATGTGTTTTGGAAGCCCCATATAGTTTTCAAATTCTCTTGTATCAAATCCTCTAAAGATTGAGGGCTTTGAAGCGATTCTGGATTGTTTTGGGGATCATTATTTGGTGGGGGAGGGTTATTTTCTTCATTGTTGTTAGCCATGCCTAATTAAATAAAAAATAAATATAAATTTCAAATTTATTTCATATATTATTAAAAAAATCAATACAAAACCCTATTGCAACCAAAATAACTACATTTAACATCAAAATGAAATAAATTAATCAAAATATACCAAGAATTTACTTACTATATATATTGCAGAGTTAAATTTGTTGTTAGAGAAATTAGGTACCTAAAAATATCATGCATAGGATATATAGATCTGTTTTCCAATCCCAAAATGATGAGAGAATTGAGGAAAATGGCTCGCAGGTTTTGATTTATGCCACAGGTTTTGGGTACCTGATATTTTTAGGTATCCACATAGGCTTGTGCTTTGGTGTCAGGTTTTCCCAGGTGTACTAACACCCAGGCCTACTAAAAACTCAATGAACATTTTCATGCACTTTTGGCTGACTGAAAAGCGGATTTTTTTTACATTGCCACTTTTTGGCCCCTCATGATCTTGCACATAACCACAACCCATAATATAGGAAAAAAGGTTCCCTTCCTATGTGCTTCTAAAAAATCTTTATATACAAGATTTTATTGCCATATAAATTCAATGTAGGCAAGTCTAGGAGGTAAAATTTAGGGAGAACATGTCGAGGTTTAGGACATACATATACTCTAATAATAGTAAAACTATCAAAAAATTAAAAATCCCCCCAGTTATGAGAAATAGGCCAATTTGACACAAAGTGTCGGGGTGTCAAAATTCTTCTTAATCCAACCACCAATATCTTGTTCTTGGGTCCTAAAATTTATAAAAAAGGAAACACAATCAAATTTTCAAAATACAAGAAAGAGGAAAGATAACTACTAGTGTTCAACACCTATGTCCACCTTTGTACTGGAGATGATTGTTAGAAATTAATCTTTCCTTTGTGAACTATGTAATTAAAGGATAAACCAAGGACATGTCACATATTAGTATTTCCTTTAATAAGGAAATTAGATATTCTTTATTAAGAGGATTCCTACACATGGCACAAATCTAATGTGAATGTGACACTCATAGATTATGGAAGTTACATGCAAACTCCTTCACTCATCTCTACTTAAGAGATGATTCTCAGACACTTCTCAAGTTAGTTCACAAGTTGGCTCTAACAAGTTGGTTCTCAAGTTGAATGTTGGAATTCTTCTCTCATTCTCATTCTTTCTCTCACAATGTTGTAATGAGCTTCTTTTTCAAACTATCTCTCCTTCTTGGCTTCTTGCCTCATTCATATTATATGCACAAAGGGTTTTTCTTTGTTTTCCCTTTCAAAATCTTTGTCTCGTGTGTTAAGCTTGGATCTTCTTATACTTTTGGTGAGAGTTCTTCATTCACTTGGTTATGGTAAAACTCTTCGCTCTTTCTTCACTCTCTTAGATTATTTCCTAATCTCTATTTGTTTTCTTATATTTCTAACATGGTATCAGAGCCACTAATCATTGTTTGAGTGTTTGCAGGATTTCTTAATCTATCATTTGTTGCAGGATTTGAAGTTTTTATTATTTATCTAATTTTTATTACTCTTCTATTTTTTTAGTTTTTCTTTTACCCTCTGTCAGGAAACCGCAAGGGTTTTTCTAATTCATGTTTTTTATTCATTTCTCTAATCTTCTTGCATGTAGGGTTACATACATCTAGTTTACAAATCTCCACTAAAGCTTTTTCTTCTGTTGATTATCTATAGTTTTTTTATATATATCATGTGCTAATTTTAATATATTTATGTAGTTATCTCTATTTATAAGATCTTTGTTCTCAGTATCTCTCTATCATATTTATCTGCAGGTTCCTCATATCTCTATTTGCATACTTTTCTTTTTTCTTCTTCATATCTCGCTACTGGAGTATCTCTGCTAGCACATCACTCTTTTCCTTTCTCCCATATTTCCTATTCATATGTTTGTAAGATTCTTCATATATCTAGTTTTTCCTTTTTCCTTTGGTTCCTTGTTGTTTTCTACTCTAGCATTGTATCCCAAGTATAAAGGAATTAATCCTCAGTTTTTTCCATTGCGCAACATTTATTTGTGTTCTTCTTCTCTATCTCTACCCCCTGCACAACTAGTTGCTTCTTTTACTAGCATACAACCCCTCCTTACCTCCAACACATCCCTTATCATAGTGCAACTTTATCCTCTTTTTATGCATAGGCTCTCCCTTGCATTGTCTTCATTTTTTTATTCCTTCATCTTTGCAACCTTACATTACTCCACGCACTAGCTCTCCCTTCGCTCTCCACAACCTTTTAGCTTCCTTTGCAGTAACTTAAGCACAACCTTCTCCCACGTGCACTTCTACCTCCTTTCTCATCTCTCTCTTGCTCACCTTAAGTGTAGCCCTTGTTGCCCCCTGGCCATCTCTCTCCTTCATTCTTGTGCAGGTTCTCTAGCTCAGCCTCTTCCTTCCCTTTGTGCATCATTTTACCACCCCCTTGCAACTTCATTCATATAGTTGTTCGTGGATTTATCTAATTTCATTGCATATTAGTTGCACATTAGTTTAAACTTGGTGACTGCAGAATATCAGATTTGTACATTGTAGGTTTATTTCCTCATTATTTTTTTATTGTTGTAGGCTATTCATTATTTTCTTTATGCAGGCTTATGATTATTATTCCATCTATATTTATAACTTATTTCTATCCTTGCTGCAAGTTCATCATTATTTTAATGTTCTTTAATTGTTCCATATTTTATTATAACATTTTGGAGGTCCTTGCAGAGATTATTATGCTCTAATATTAGTTAATTCTTTTATCTTTCAATTCCCTGTGTAGAGATATTATATCTATTTAATCATTTTTAATTCTCTAAGTTTAATTTTTCAAAATTTTAGTTTAATCTTTAAAATTAACTTTAATTTTTTTTAACAAAAAAGTTAATCTATTTTACATTTTCTCTCCCTTCATATTTCTCAAATTCCTCTTAAACTCATTTTCATTTTATCATTATAATTATTATTCAATAGCTAATTCATCATTTAACTGCAATTTTTTTTTCATCAGTTTAACAAAAAATTTAAACTTTTTTAATTTTTAAAAATTCTTGCAATATTCTATTTACTATTTATGTTAAACTTATTTTTTATTCTCCTTATCATTATATCTTAATTGTATTTCACTCAATTGGACTTAATCTTATTATTTTGTGTACTTCATTATGTCTCATCCTCACTATGAAATTCCTCTTTTGTTGATATTTTAAATCAAGAAGAGAATATTCTCTCTACCTTTCTTAATGTCACTTTACCTTCTTTTGAAACTCTTAGTAGATATATCTGTATTGATCAAGATGAACTTCATAAATTCTCTGAATTGTGTACTAATCCTATGATTGTTGTGGAGGTCAATGATATTGATGACATTACTGGTGATATTGATGATTATAATAGCTCCACTCTTGATTTTTCATATACTGATGGATACATTTCAGATTTGTTTTCTGAAAGTGATGATTACATTTTGGATTACATACCCGATTTATTTTATGATTCACACTATGATTGTATTTTACAAAGTTTTACTGATTCAGATCTAGGAGACCCCAATGATGGGAGATATACTAGTGGTTATTGCCTCTTTGCAAGCACTGGTGCTTTTTCTTGGAGAAATATATATGAACAATCTCCATCTCTATTCTCTACTAGAAATCAATATAAAGAATGTACACATGCATATAAAGAAATTATATAGAATCAAAGATTAATTGAGGATTTGGGTCCTCCTCTCTAATAAATTCCTATGTACCATTCAAATTTGAAGAACATATCACTCCAGAATCACTTCAGGAAACTGCATGTTGAAGTGACACATGAGTCCCTCCTCTATTGCAAGCACAATGATCAAGTTACTGATACCTTAACGAAGACTCTTTCTAAAGAGAGAATCAACATCATTGTAAACATTTGGGTTTGATACATTTCTATCTCATCTCCCCAGGTAAAGATTAAAGTGGAATGTGAGAAATTAATCTTTCCTTGGTGAACTATGTAATTAAAGGATAAACCAAGGACATGTCACATATTTGTATTTCGTTTAATATGAAAATTAGATATTCCTCCCTAAGAGGATTCCTACACATGGCATACACCTAATGTGAATGTGGCACTCATAGAGTATGTGAGTTACATACAAACTCCTTCACTCATCTCTACTAAAGAGATTCTTCTCACACACTTCTCAATTTAATTCACAAGTTGGATCTCACAAGTTGGTTCTCAAGTTGAATGTTTGAATTATTCTCTCATTCTCATTCTTTCTCTCATAAGGTTGTAATGAGCTTCTTTCTCAAGCTCTCTCTCCTTCTTGGCTTCTTTCCTCATTCATATTATATGCACAAGTTGTTTTTTTCTTTTTTTTTTTCTCCTTTCAAAATCTTCAGCTCATGTGTTAAGCTTGGATCTTCTTATGCTTTTGGTGAAAGTTCTTCATTCATTTGGTTATGGTAAAAATATTCCCTCTTACTTCACTCTCTTAGATTATTTCCTAATGTCTATTTGTTTTCCTAATATTTATCATGATACACCAAGCTCCTCCTTTTTTTCTAAATGATTTCTTTGTCCATCTAGTCAGCATTGAAGTACAGAATGAGGTTGATCACAATTGAATAATGTTTGAAAGTGATGACACTACTATCCTTCTAAATTTTAATCAAGACCTCATGAATTTGTTTGACCACATTCCTAACATAATCATAGTTGGTATTTACCTCTAGATGTTGGATATTCATAGCCATCATCAACAATTCTACAATGAAGGTGCCCTCTCCATCAAAACCCAACACCTTGCATAACCCATACACCTTATATTGCATATAGAAGTGGAACTTTCTCAAATCATAGGGTGCCTCTACATCATTAGGAATTGGTATCAATATCCTATCAACCCTAGGCATTTACTGAGGGATATAATTCTTCTTTAATACTCTTTTATGGGATTCATATGTTTCCTTCTCTCTATCCAAATCAATATTTGTGCATGTAGTGGAAAATATCTAAAATGCTTCCACAAAAATGTTTTTTTTATATTTACTAGGGTTGAATTATCCCTCCTCCTAATGACCCTAGTCATAGGGAAATTCTCCTTCGCCAATTCCATCACCAATTCCGCATCCATGTATACATCTAGAATGACCATCTTCACCATGTTTAGTTGTCATGGATTTGACATTGGAATCTACTTCACTTTGTTATTCCATAAATAATTGAATAGAAAATCTCTAGAGGGATTAGGGGTCTCTAGATTTCTACATTGAATTCACACATCCTTCCATGTATCTTCATTCATAGATATTCCATTTGAAGTTCCTGGTAATAATTTTATGAATTCTTCTAAAAACTTATTTACCTTCTCTTTCTTTTATGTCACCTTAGATCCACCACTGATCATTGCCTTTATCATATTTGCAGCTATCAAAAACTGCAATTAAATCAGTAGAATAATTGAAACCTTGAAGAAAATACACTACCACACAAATCAAAATTGTCGATACTAATCACCCTCAGACACTTACACCAAAACTCTTTGAACAAATTTCAAATTGTGCGAAAATCTTGAACTCAATCATGCCTATATTAATTTCTAAGTTGAAGATGGTTTGTCATCATATAAACCATTAATTTCATGCATTCATCAATTAACCTATGCAACATAGCCATGTGAATTAATTGAATTTATTACAAGCATAAATGCAAATTTTGAAAAGATGCCCTTATGGAAAAAAATTAATTTAGTAGCAAAAGGCATGAAGAATTTGACATGGATATGTATGATTTGTTAGACCCACTTTTCCTTTGAAACTATCACCAATGTCCCTATAAGACCACTTGGACACGTGGCATGCTGTCACTAGCTCTCCAATCTTAAAGTTGTCCATCAAAATAACTTGTGACCTAGTGACAAGCCATTAACAGTTTCAATCTCTCACTCTCAAACTGAAAATGCTAAGTCCTCAAACCCTTCTGAACTAGCGACAAAAGAAAGAAGACCCCCATTTCTAACTCTCTAGCATCAGACCTTACAAACATAAACTGCAGTGACTCATTGGTAAGTAACCAAAAAGTGTTAGTCACCAATTCGTCAACCCTTCAATTTACTTTCATTAAACAATGCAAGCTAGAGACAACCATTGGATTAAATAAATTCACCTGTGGTACATCCTCACTAACTCTTCATCTTTAAAATAAATGGCCATTAAAAATTGAGAGGTAGCGAAGGATTTAAAACTCAACTTTTATAATATTTGAAAACCTCCACATAGCAACCGCTCACCAATTCTATAACCTGAGAAGAAAACTCTCCTGCATCATGTGAGCTTGCGACAAAGGAAATCAAAGCATTATTTAGTCACATAAATGAGATATGTGGTATCCTATGACTAACTCGTGACAACAACTCTTAACATTGCATAACCACATGAGTTGGAAATGGCTTAAAATGTTAACCACTAACATGTGACTCACCAACTCATGGGTCAACAACACTTCACATTAAAAATATCATGAGCTAGCGATAACCTGAAACAATGACATATAATATTGCACTCGCATACTAATGACATTAGGTTTTTCCATTAGTATACAAAGAGAAAACAAGTGTTCAAACCATCGGTTACAATACACCAAAAGTCATGTTTTTAGTTCAAACCAAAAATGCTAAGTAGGGAGAAAACTGATGACACGGTTTTATAGTATAAACTGAAAGTGCAAATTGAAGATGATAAAGTGGAACCCAACAAGAGTAAACTGACAAAGGAAATAGATAAGAAGAATATAGTGCAAACTGAGAGAATAGATAAAGAAGAACCTAAAATATAGTTCAACCAAGGAACACTGACAAATAGTCAAACTGACTTCAGAGAAAACTGAGCATTGGAAACCAAAAGTCAGTTGTGTGTGTGTGTAAATGGGTACCTGTCAGAATCAACACAAACACTCAATAAGTCATTATATTAGCTCAAAAGGGTTAGTAAAAGCATGTAAAGCATATAGAACCCACTAAAATTGACTTATTGCCTGC